>DWHP01006012.1:0-11620 GCA_018247895.1 Parnassius honrathi | reverse complement strand
ATGGCCGGCCCATTGCCACTTCAGCTTACTAATCCGTTGGGCTATGTCGGTCACTCTGGTTTTACTGCGGATATCCTAATTTCTCAGTCTATCACGCAGAGAAACTCCGAGCATAGCATTACTTGGCGGAGGCCTATGTTCAGCAGTGGACTTGTGAAGGGCTGTAATAATGATGATGATGATGGTTAACACAATATTTCTCGCATTGATGCAAACAGTACACATTGAATAAAAGTATTTTTTATGGATTTTATCGCGTTTAATTTTACTTATTTGTTATTCCTAACGTTTTCTAAAAGACGCAAACCGATCGCTCTGTTACGTTCAATTGTAAGTCAGATCAATTCGACAACTTACTATAAACACTCAAAGGCTACACAAGAGCATACACTAAGGATTCATACCATTTTGTCAGTGACATGAAAGACCTACGTCTTACTGACAATTAAACCATGGTCAGGTTTGATGTCAAGTCTACATGTTGTAGAGTGTATCAAATTGTAACTACAAAACTAGAGAAAAATAACATGCCTGCAGAATTTGCAGTATTACTCAGACATATACTTACATCTGCTTTTCTGTTTTAAAGGATGAACTCAACAAGTAAGTAGATGATGTGGCGATGGGCTCACTGTTTCTCCCATTGTCGCCGATACATTCATGAAGGACTTTGAGGAAAAAGCCCTTTGTACTGCACGTGTAAATCTAAAGTTCCACTGGCAGTATTTTGCCATCAGACAAAGAATTTCATAAACTTTGAAATTCAATTAACTATGGAGTAAGATGCAAATAATTTTCTAGCTTTTCAGATGTGTCAGTCATCCTAAATACTAACAACACCGGTCACACTAAGGAAATGAAACAAAAACCATCCTAAGAGATATTTAAACGATTAATTTTAGCATCACCCTCTATAGTTAGCTATCGTGGGCAAATCTTTGTTACAGAGCGTATAAAGTATCTGTAACAGCAAACACCTGGCTGCCAAGCTTCAGCATATCAAGCAGATTTTTCATGACAGCAAGTTTCGAGTCCCGTGCCTATGTCACACCGACTGAATGAAGGCGGCGACAGGCGAGCGTGGGGCTGTAGTAAACTTTTATTAGAACGTTCTATCCGCCGAAGAAGATTAGTCGGTTCTTACTATCCATCAATTGTAATATTTCTCTGCAAGATGCAGGAATGTAAAAGTTTGATAGTGAACGTTTTCTCTCTTATGTGGGACAAACAAAAAGATCGATAAAAATCCGCGTAAAAGAACATAGAGCTAACGTGAATCACCAACGCTCCGGGAAGTCTACAATTTAGTATCACTTTTTTTATAGGAAAAGTGTGACAAGCGAGCACACAGACCACCTAATGGTAAATGGCTGTGACCCAGATATCTACATCTATCCTTGTTTGCGAATCAAAATGCATATGTGTTGTCAGCCTTGAGGACTAAGATGGAATGCCTCTTTTCCAGTAAAAAGGGTCTCCGGTTCTCTACACTCACCACACGGAACACAGCAGCATTAAGCTGTTAATAGTAGCTATTAAGTATTCTTTGAGAGCGTGATCCTTCCCCGGTCGAGCCGACCCATTCGTGCTACAACTATACAATTAGTATAGCTGCAGGATAACTCTACCACGTTCAAAACACTTGCTTGGGATTTCGTAATTAATAAACACAACATAATTAAAAATAACTGGTTACTCCACCTACGCGGATTCCAAATGTGAAGGATCATACACCTTCCCTGTTAGACCCTCTGCTGACCTCTCATGCGGACGGATGACAGATTTCCGTTGACGCCCCTTTGGGCTCCTTGAACTATTGTCTTGTCCGGAGTGTAGTGCCACTCACGCTGAAATCGCGGTTGCGTTCTGCAGGCTGCCGCTGTGTTTGGCACTATAAGTCGGCTATTTTTATTCTATTCAGATCGGGATAGAATGCGGTCTTTCTTTGCGTCCTACCTCGTGGGCGAGTTTGCTTCTTGCGGGACGATCCCAAAGTTGTTGCTGATTCTATCGCTGATGAGGTACTTTAGGGCATGGAACTTTTTATTCCTTTCTATGGTCTCTCCTGTAAAATAGCACCATGCTATAAGCAGGAGTGCTACCTAGCCTGGGCTGACGCATCAACATCCCGGAATGTAAACACCAGCGCTCAAAAAAAGAAGTATAATTCCGCCTCCAGGTCCCTCAAAAGAGTCATTGCCAAGGCAAAGTCATAGCACATAGGCAGAATTGCAGAGAAACTAGTTCGCAGGGGAATTCCTGTCAGACATCTCTTTCATTTCTGCACAGGGAGGACGACTCACTAGCCCATGCCGCAAAGGAGAATCCGATCTGTTAGGCTCTTTCTTTGCGTCTAACTCGACTCTCGATGACTGGGGGAGTAGGCCGAAGACCATCCCGTGGTGTAAGTGTTCCATGCTGGAGGTGCAGTTTACACCGCGCTCAGTTCGCAAAGCATTTCTCTCTCTGGACATCCACAAGTCGAGTTAGCCTGACGGTATTCTCCTAATTGTGCTGAGGACGTGTGCTCCAGAGCTGAAAATCATGGAAGACGGCTTTCGCCCACACGATCCCTAAAAAAGGTGACCGCTCAGATCCGTGCAATCACAGGCCTATCACCATCAACTTCTTGTCCAAAACAATGGAATCCGTTGTAAACCGCCAGGTCATGAGGTACCTTGAGAATCACCAGCTGGTTAGTGATCGCCCATACGGTTTTCGTCGTGGTCGATCGGCTGTTGATCTTCTGGTCTTCCTGACTTATAGATAAGCGGCGGCAGTAGAGTCCAAGGGGGAGGAATTGGCCGTTAGTTTGGACATTGCGAATGCCTTCGAACGGGTTTGCCACAAAGCACTTCTTTCGAAGCTCGCTTCCTATGGGCTTCCCGAGAAATTGTACAATTGGATCGCCAGCTTTCCTGCAGATCGGAATATCAAGGTCATTGTAGACGGTGCAAGCTCTGAGTACCAGCCTATTAATTCTGGGTTTCCACAAGGCTACGTGCTATTGCGAACGCTGTTTCTTCTGCATATCAATGATATGCTGCCAACCTGCAACATTCATTGCTATGCAGATGACAGCACTGGTGACGCTCTGTACACTGACCTTGGCAATATTTCTTGGGAAAACTTCTCCAAGTGCCGTGACAAATTTGTGTCTGAAGTCGAGTCTTTGCTGAGCAAAGTCTCGGATTTGGGGCGACTAAATCTAGTCCAGTTTAACCCTCAGAAGACACAAGTTTGCGCTTAAACCGCTAAAAAGAACCCCTTTATCGTATCTCCCCAGTTTCAAGGCACTCTCCTTGTTGCCTCAGCCAGTATCCAAATCCTGGGCATCGACATATTGAGTTACGTGCAGTTCCGTGGTCACTTGGAGGAGAAGGCCAAATTGGCCACCAAAAAGCTTGGCGTGCTCAGCAGAACGAGACAGTATCTTATGCCAGCACATCGCCTGCAACTTTACAAGGCGCAGGCTCCCCAGTGCCAGTTCCTTCCACTTGACCGCATCCAGCGCAGAGTGACTCGAATCGTCGAAAACTGAGCGCTTTCCGATCGCCTCGAATCACTAGCGCTGCGAAGAGATATTGCATCTCTTTGCGTATTTTATCGCATTTATCACGGAGAGTGCTCTGAGGAATTGTTCACATTAATCCCAGCCGCTAAATTTCATGAACGCACTACGTGGCAAACCTCCCGATACCATCCACACGATCTGGATGCTTGGCGGTCCACCACTATACGTTTCACAAGGAGTTTTCTTCCGCGTACGACCTCTCTGTGGAATAGTTTACCACCGGTGATTTTTCTGGATCGATACGACCAGGGGACCTTCAAGAAAAGAGCTTATTCCTTTCTAAAGGGCCGGCAGCGCACCTGCAATACCCCCGGTGTTGCGATTGATCATGTGCGGCGGTAGTCACTTAACATCAGGTGAATCGCATGCTCGTTTGCCCCCTCTTCTATAAAAAAAGTGATAAAGCCATGTCGCAGTTATATTATTGTTTCAGCACAAAAGGGTTTGCCTCAACCGGGGAAAGACCACACTCATAAAATACCAGCGTAAAATAGCAGCTTAGTGCTGCTTTTTGTTTGTCATCTTTTCTATAAAAAAAGACTTTTCTCATGTAGTTTTATATTCTGAGCTGCTGGCCATCTCCTCGCTTCGTTTCCCTCTGTTGCTTCTTATGCCTTAGATTACATTCGTTTACGCCGCCAATACGCGATATTATCTTACTACCCATAACTTTCGCGACCATATCTAAAAATAACTTTACCTTTTAAGATCGCCATATCGGCCAAAATGTCCACAATGAGAGGATCCTCCAAGCGGTTGTAAGACAAATCCAAGACCGAAAGATTCTTGCAGGACACCAAGTGCTCCAGATCAGCTGTGAAAATTAACTTTTTTGTATAATTTCTAATTGGGGATGATGTAAAAGTAAAAGTAAGGAAGGACCGTAACAGCTTATATATATATATCCCACTGCTGGGCACAGGACTCTTGTTATTTCTAGGAGAGTTTTAGACCAATTTTACCCCGACCCCTAGTATGTCGTATCGGGGGACCTTACTTTTCTTTGAAATGTAGCCAATAATTTTATTTTAATTTGCACGCCTGGTGTTTCGAACGGCAGGGACACGTCCCGTGCCTGCACAGTCGTCCTGGGACAATCTCCCACTTGGGTGACGTACGCTCCTTACTATTTGCTGGTGGCGCACATCCCACGCACCCCTGAATGCGTATGTAGTGTAGTACGACCTACTGGGACCTCGAGAGAGAGACTAGCAGCCGGGAGGAGGCGAAATTAAAACACTTTTCTTAGGTAGCTTCTTGTTCCGCAGGTTTCGGCTTCCCTTTTCCTTCTTGTTGTTGCCTCTTCGACGGCTGTGTCGTGACTGTGTTTGAGCCAGCCAGTGTTGTCGTCCACGAAGGGACTACTACTGTTCATCCCCTGCAGGTTTCGGGCCCCGGGGCATCCCCCATTACCCGGGCAATCCTCTCAGCCTATTACTATGGGCCGGTCCTGAGAGCCATTCGAGAACGGCATTCTAAGGAATCTTCTTTGGCGTATTCCGCGCCGCTAGGTAGGTGCTACCGAAGGGTCAGCGGTCTCAAAGCCCCACCGAATCCCGCGGACGTGAGGTCTCGATGCAGGGCCAATCCCATCCACAGGTGTGCGCTCCTGATAGCAGCTCTCCGGGCCTCAGGTGCTCCTCCCTAGCTCTAGGTAAAGGCCTGGCAATTTCTTAGGCACTATTTGGCGTATCTCGCGCCTCTGGGAAGGGATCCGCCAAAGGGTCAGCGACTTCTAGGTCCCGCAGAGACGAATCTCGCCGCAGGTCCGATGTCACCAACAGGCGCGCGCTCTCCTAGCAGCACGCCGGGCCTTCGGAGTCCGCTTCCCAGCATAGTAGGTTAAACGCAGCATTGGGTATGTAACGTCCCGGGAGGGGTCAGGGTCGTGGCTCAACACAAGCCAGGATCGCCCCAATGCAGGTGCACCCACTGCGAAGCGACACGCTGTACTTCTCCCTCCCGGGCGGAAGCCGACGACCGACGAACGTGACCGGCGCAAAGCGCGGTCCAGAAGAGACTTCCGTGGTGTGCTTTAGCCAGTGTTATCGTCTACGAAGGGACTACTTTTGTTCATCCCTCGCAGGTTTCGGGCCTCGGGGTGTCCCCCATTACCCGGGTAATCCTTACAACCCATTAGGCTATGGGTCGGTCTTGCGAGCCGTTCAAGAACGACATTGTAGGTATTCTTCTTTGGCGTATTGCACGCCGCCAGGTAGGTGCTTCCGAAGGGTCAGCAGTCTCGAAGCCCCGCGGAGTCCCGTGGACAGGGAGTCGACGCAGGGCCAATCCTGCCAAAAGGTATGCGCTCCTGTAGCAGCACTCCGGGCCTCCATTGCTCCTCCCTGACTCTAGGTTAAGGCCTGGTGAATTCCTAGGCAGAAGTTGGCGTATCTCGCGCCTCTGTGAAGGGATCTGCCGGCAGGGTCAGGGACCTCCAGGTCCCGGACGCGGAGTCGAAGTTACCAACGGGCGCGCTCTCTCCTAGAAGCACGCCGGGCCTCCGGATTTCCGAGCGTTTCTGAGCGTATTCGTGCTTGAGCCGAAATCGGCTCGACCTTTATACTGGGCGGCGTTACCGTACGGACGCTTATGCGGTTTTGCCTCCCTTCGCATGTCATTTTTACAGGTCTAGGATACATATGGACGATTCTGCCGCGTGGCCAGGTGCACCTCGGTAGGCTGTGGTCGACAATCAGCACGATGTCTCCAATTTGCAGGTCTGTGTCACTAGTTCTTCCTTTCGTCTTCCTTGGCAAAAGAGTGGGCAGATATTCTCGCAGCCAACGTTGCCAGAAGCAGAAGCGCGCAAGCCGCTGCGTGGCTTCTATTTAGATTCTACCCACGAGCTCGCTGTCGTCGAAGCTGCCGATTCTCGCTGCGCTGCAGGACCGCCCGATAAGGAAGTGTTTCGGTGTCAGTGCTTCCTCCTTAAGTTTCTTGGAGAAGTGGGTGAGAGGTCGAGAGTTGACTATGTGTTCGGCCTCCAGGAGGAGGGTGTGGAGTACCTCCTCACGTTGATACCTTTCGTTGAGCGTGGCGTCTAGTGCGGTTTTGGTTGATCACACCAAACGTTCCCACGCGCCGCCCATATTTGGTGCACCTGGAGGGATGAATTTCCACTGCACGCCGATTTTTTCCGCTTCTGAGGTGAGGTCTTCTTACTGTAAAGTGTCGAATGCTTCTTTCATTACTTTGTCGGTGCCAACGAAGTTGGTCCCTTTGTCACTGTAGATCTTCTTCGACATCCCTCTTCTTGCGGCGAATCGTCGTAGCGCCATGATCATGCTGTCGGTGGAGAGCGAAGGAGTTAACTCAATCTGCACTGCCCTTGTTGTGAGGCATGTAAATAGAGCTCCCCATCTCTTCTCGCCAATGAGCCTCTTCTTTTCTCGAGTAACTCGGTCCGGTGTACCATCGGTGGTTGCAGTCGAAGTCTTCTGGTACGTCGCGCGTCGTGTCATCTGCAGGGTTCTGCGCTGTAGGCACCCATCTATAATCTTGCGGTTTGGTGAGGTGCTCTATCTCCGCCAAGTGATGATCCACGAAGGAAAGTACGATGCTAGAGTCTGTCCAAAATGTTTTCCTTGTTACCTTCAGATCCAACTCCTCTTCTACTGAATGAGCCAGTTTGCTTCCTAGAAGGGGTTCTCTGTAGTTTGAGTCTTGGGATGGACAGCGGCTTCAGTGGCGTGACTCTTGCCTTTGCTGTCACTAAGCTAACGTGGTAAGTTCCATCTTAATCTTTTGTCCTCCAATAACCTGCCGCTGCGTACCAACTCGCTTGCATCCGCGAAAATGTGTAGCTCCCCCTCGGTGCGATGTGGAGCCAGGCATTTCGGCACCTGCAGGCCTTGGAGCAGCTTCATCTTCGCCAAGTAGGTTTTCCATGCTTCGTACTCCCTTTCTTTTATTTCGTCATCCCAACCTTGTCTTGGATGAGAACTGGTGATGCTGAACCAAGTGGATCAAAGGTCGACATTACTGCGCTGGTGACTTCCCTCTTCGTAGGCACCTTGAGTCCCCTTGCTACTTCCTCTGGCGTGTTTCATAGGTGCGCCCTGAAGCCGATGGAGTCCCTTTTCGTGAACCAGCGCAGTCCTAGTGTCTTTTCTTCCTTCTCGCCTAGGTCCACTTCTGTCTTCTCAGTAGCGTCGATCTTCACGTCTTGTAGCAGCTCGGGTTGGTTTGACGCCCATCCCCTGAGTTCGAAGCCTGCCTTCCTATGTATGAAGTTCACCTGCGTTGTCACTTTTCTAAAGTCCTCTTCTGAATGGTAGCTGTGCTGGTAGTCGTCCATGTAATGGTTTAACTCGACCGCCCTTTCTGCCTCTGGACACTGTTCTTTGAAGTCCGCTGCGTTTCGATTCTTCACATAGATTACTGTGCTCGGAGATGATGTTGCGCCCAAGATAACTGATGTCATCCTGTATTCCTTCGGCGGCACATCGCGACGAGCCCCGTGCCACAAAAACTTCAGGCTATCTCTGTCTTCTGGTCGAATGCGAACTTAAAGAAACACTTCCTTGATGTCGGCTGCCACAGCTAGCGGGCCCTGTCGAAACCTTAGTAGTATCCCGAAGAGTGTCCATGAAGCAACTGGTTCTCCTGGTTTCCCTTTCCTTACTTCTTGAGTCACTATTAGCTCCCAGTTTTCTTGACCGATAAGCAGCTGTGGTGACTCACCTTTATAATAAAGAGAGTCGGCGATCTTCCTCAAATCTTCTCTAGGAACTGCGGTGCAAGCTTCAGCTCGTTGATAGTCCGGACTCTCTTCAAGGTCTTCTTGCTTCTTTGATGAACCTCCTTCACTACATGGTCCAGCGTCTAAGAATCCTTCTTCTTTATTTGCCTGCCTCCTACAGTCTCGATGACCAGTTCCTCTCCGTTGCCTTAAGCGCCGACTTCTTCTGCCACCTTTTCATCAATAAGCGACACCGTCCCTTCCTTCCCACCCTTCATCCATGAGGGCCTATATTCTTCTGGATCCTTTTGGTCCGAAGATTTCTACTGGAACTATCTTCAGGTATGCCCTTGCGTTATTGGCTGCATTTACTGATGTCGTGACGCTTGCTACTTCTTCTTGTATTTCCGCCTTCTTCTCTCCCGAGGTCCTGTCTTGTGACTCAACGTGCAGCAAATGATGACGCCACCTCTTGCATTCCTTACATGGTGGTTTCTTGAAGCTATCCTTTCGATGCTTCCTTTGAAGACATTTGAAGCAAACGTGACTTTTCTTTACTGTTGCCCACCGATCTCGTACCGACGCCTTCTGGAAGTTCTGGCAGTCGACGAGGAAATGTCCACCTTGACATAGGACAAGTCTTCTCTGCTGACTATCTTGAATTTCCTTGAAGTCCTTTTCCCTTGTAGAATGCGTCGCTTGCCGATGTGTCCTTCTGAACCCGCTTTTCTCTTCTGAAGTCGCGAAGGCTCCACATTTGTCTGCTCCGATGTTCAGGAACTTGGAGACCATCGTCAGGTCGGAGAACTCGCCCTCTTCTGTTGCTGCAGTGAAGTCATATCATCAGAATTTGAGAATTGTAGGCATCTTTTCTATAATTTGCTTCACCATTTCAGGTGAATGAAGGTACTGTGGTTTCTTCAAACCTTTTATTGCTGCTACGCTGTTGTTGATCTGACTCGCGAAGACGCATATATCCCTTGGATTTTCAGAAATCTTTGGTAACGCCTTGACCTTATCCAATTCTGTCAGCACCAGCGCATCAGGTCTTCCATATAGTCTCCTAAGGGCCTGCATGACTTCCAATGGAGAGGCTTCGGAGTACAGCAGGCTCTTGATAGCTTCTCTTGAGTTGCCCTTCAGTGCTCTTCTTAGTCGAGCCATATTTTGAACTTCGTTGAACATTGGTGCGGTATCTTCGTAGACAACCTTGAAGGCCAACCACTCGCTGCTGTTGCCGTCAAAGTTGGGTAATTCATGGATATACTTCGGCTGAGCCACTGGTCCTCCTCTTGCGGTAAGGGCTTCCTTCAATGCTATCGCCAGCGCTTGAATCTCGCTCGCACCTCTTTTCGCTGAGGAGTTCTCTTCAGGCTTCACCTTCTGTGACTCTTCCGAGGGGTGCTGACCTCATTGCTCGTGTTTTCCCATGTTTTCTTCTTCCAATACAGATGTCTCGATCCAGTTCTGCAACTGTGTTGTTCTGTCTTCCTAGTCTTCATCCACGGAGTCCTCCTCTTCACACTGTGCTAGCTCCAACCTGACACGGGCTAACTTCGCCGCAGCTTGGGCTTGCTTCAGCTCCGTGCGTGCTTATTCTTCTCTGGCTTACAGCTCGCGTCTTCTGGCTGAGGAGCTCGTGGTCTTCGTGGACCTGGCACGACGACCGACCCCCTTCGGGTTAAGGGTTGTGGAGGAGCCATGAACGTCCTTGTCTGGAATATCCTCTGGAATCTTCTTGGTCGTCTCCTTCTGTGCGGCTTCATTCTTCCGTCCGTTCTTCTCGGACGCTGCCGTGGTGGCAGTTGCAACAGTGGTCTCTGTCGTGGTGGTGCCCTCTGTGGTCGCGATGCCTAAAGAAGTGTTTGAATCTGACGTAGTTGCTGTCCCTGATGATGCTGATGCTGACGCAGACGTGACCCCTTCTGTACCCGACATTTCACCTGTCGCGTCCTTATCTGAGGACGGGACCCGGGACATGAGGAAGCATCCTTCTGTGACCTGGTAAGCGGCATCTTGAACGCAATCTTCTGATTCTTCTGTATTCTTCTATATTCTTCTGCACACTTCTAGCAGGGATCCGGCTCAAAGGACCAACTATTTCGGACGACAGGGATACGTCCGGTGCCCGCACAGTCGTCCTGTGACAATCTCCCACTTAGGTGATGTACGCTCTTTACTATTTGCTGGTGGCGTCCCACGCACTCCTGAATGCGTATGTAGGGTAATACGACCTACTGGGACCTAGAGAAAGTGACTAGCAGCCGGGAGGAGGTGAAATTAAAACACTTGTCTTAGGTAGCTTCCTGTTCCGCAGGTTTCGGCTTCCCTTTTCCTTCTTGTTGTTGCCTCTTCGACGGCTGTGTTGCGACTGTGCTTGAGCCAGCCTGTGTTGTCGTCTACGAAGGGACTACTATTGCTCATCCCCCGCAGGTTTCGGGCCTCGAGGCATCCCCCATTACCCGGGCAATCCTCTCAGCCCATTTCTATGGGCCAGTCCTGGCAGCCGTTCGAGAACGGCATTGTAAGTAATCCTCTTGGCGTATTGCGCGCCGATAGGTAGGTGCTACCGAAGGGTCAGCGGTCTCAAAGCCCCACCGAGTCCCGCGGACGTCAGGTCTCGACGCAGGGCTTCCTCCCTAGCTCTAGGTAAAGGCCTGGCAATTTCCTAGGCACTAGTTGGCGTATCTCGCGCCTCTGGGAAGGGATCTGCCGAAGGGTCAGCGACTTCAAGGTCCCGCCGAGACGAATCTCACCGCAGGTCCGATATCACCAACATGCGCGCGCTCTCCTAGCAGCACACCGGGCCTCTAGAGTTCGCTTCCCAGCATAGTAGGTTAAATGCAGCGTTGGGTATGTAACGTCCCGGGAGGGGTCAGGCGCGTGGCTCGACACAATCCAGAATCGCCCCACAGCACGTGCACCTACTGCGAAGCGACGCGCTGTACTTCTCCCACCCGGGCGGAAGCCGACGACCGACGGACGTGACCGGCGCAGGGCGCGGTCCGGAAGCGACTTACGTGGTGTGCTTGAGCCAGTGTGTGTTGTCATCTGCGAGAACTGCTTGGGTCCTGCAGGTCTCGGACCTCGGGGTGTGCCCCCATTACCCGGACTATCCTCGCGGTCCACTACTATGGGCCGGTCCTGGGAGCCTTATTTAGGCGTTGTTGATCGAAGTTTTTCGTAGTCGGTTAAGACTACGAAAAAAGGAAGTTATCTTGAGAAGTCGAAGCCTATCTGCGGCATTGTGGGTTGTTACTCAACTCTCTAATCTATGTAGAGAGAAGTTCTCTTGGATAAGGTCGCCCGTCCGGTGGGCGAGTGTGTAGCGGCGCTAGATTGTTAAGATGTAAGTGTGGCCC
>DWHP01006011.1:0-11620 GCA_018247895.1 Parnassius honrathi | reverse complement strand
TTAAACGCGATAAAATCCGTAAATAACAGTTTTATTTAATGTGTAGTATTCGCGTAAATTTAAGAAATCATTATATTGTTGATTAGTTCTCAAAAGGATGATAAATGTAAATGAATAAATCCAAATATTGTTTTTTTTTTACAAATTATACCTTTCATCAATCCCGTAACAACTTACCCCAAAACGGGGTAAGTTGTTACTTCCTGATTTTATGTATTGTAATATTAAATGTTAAAAATCTAACGTCATACGTCCCAAAAAAACCTTCTTTATATCATCGTTACGTATATTTCCAGATTGTGATCTAGTAAAACTAATGCTACAGCTATTTTTTCTTATGTAAATATTATTTTAAATCAGAAACGGAACTTTTAGCCCCGCTCTCCCCTACTGTGAAATACAGCGAGCGCTTAGCCTCTGGGCTACCTCGGGTCTCTTTGAATTTGTTACGGATCTCTTTGAATTTGTTACAGTTCTTTTTGAGTTGATTACGGATCTCCTTGGATAATTTTGAAGATAGTCCGCTAACACACATTGGTGGACACTCCCTTGCCCTTAAACCCACTTAGAAACGAGAGCAGGCTCAAGAGTAAAACGTATATTATATAGGCTGTAGCTTAACTTTTTTTCTAAAACAATTGCCATCTTTGTTTTTTTCTTTATACAGTAAGGATTACAAATGAGCACACAGTTCGCCTGACTGTAAGTGGATGCTGCGGCCTGTGGTCCATCTATCCTCAATAAGAATCAAAATACAGATGCGTTGCCACCACTGAGGGTTAAGAAGGAATGCCTTGTTTCCAGTAAAAAGGGTCTCTGGTTTTTTACACTCACTATACGAAACACAGCAGCATTGAGCTGGTACTCTGTGAGAGCGTGGTCCTTCGTGGTCGAGCCGACCCATTCATGCAACAACCGTAATATATTTGCAGCATGACTCCAACATGTATCTCCGTCAGCAACTCTTTTCGAAAAAAGTATCGAAAACTATGATCGAAATGAATGTTATTTCTGGGATGTTTCGTCATAATCTCTACGTCTGGTAGATTAATTTTATTTTTTTAGTAAATTAGGATTACCTATGAAATTGCAGTTTTGTATGGGAAAATTGAAAAAAAAAATTACAAAAGTTTTTAATTAGTTGTGTCATATATTTGGACTCGTCCTCTACCTGGGATTGCCATCTTACCTCCTACGTATTTCTGTCGCTAAATAGCAGTGCTAGTACTTACTTTTCCGGTTAAAATTATTAATTTTTGTCCCGATCTACGCAGTATGTACTTATAGTACAGGTAGCCGGTTTACTAACATTGGGACGTCGAACACCTCAGACTCCCACCTCCCGTGACCATGAGTGCAGTGAAGTGCTCGAAACGACGGAAATATAAAATAAGTTAATATACGCGATAAAATCCGTAAAAACTAGTTTAATTTGAGAAATCATTATCGTTTGTCATTTTAGTTTTACTAAAAAAAAAGCTTATACTCCCTTGCTAGAATCCACTGGACAACAATCGATGAAGTGTTTTAAAGGCTTTCTTAATTGATGAAAAAAGTTTTTTTGATTGAGTTCCCAATGAAGTTGCAATTGTTAGGAATACAGTTTGTAAAATTTGTATAATAATTGTTTTGTTTAGTTAAGATGGAGTAAGTTAGTGTATGTACCTATCTATATTATTTTGATAAGGGGAGGGTATTAATATAATATAAAAATAAGATTACCGGTACTGCCATTTATTGTGTAAGTTATGAGTTATGTCTACTGTTCACTGCCATCTGTAGTGTACTTTATTAATAATCTATGGTAAAGTATGAAGGTTATCCGAAGTAAATTTCATAATTTCACTTTTTTGTGACACAGTAAAAACGTAGTTTTATTTTACATATGTTGGTAGGCCTCTCATAATGTTTTTATTGCAGCCAAATAAAGATAATACTACCACCATAGATTATGTTTTTTTTTTACAAGCGGTAGTAATGTCATTGTTAAGAGTACGACAATAAAAACTAAGTACCCTGAGCTAATCCATTAAAATAACCAGTTTTAGACTATTTTAGTCAGTAAATTGACGTGACAATGGGCTGGTTAAATATAGCTCTAAGAACAAACTTCTTGACAGCCTTGTAACAGCAAGTGCAGTGTAAGTTGACTTCTGACTAGAAAAGCGGTGACTTTTTAACTTTCTTCATAAGCAATAGAACGCAACCAAACCCACAACACAGTTTCACGATACATAATTGCCGTCTTCCAAATGCTTCAAGCTGCAGCTGTCCTATATTGCCAAAGTGAACTCCACAAAATATCTGGAAGTAATGATTGACGACAGACTCTCAGAGGCACGCCCACGTTGACTTAATTACAAGTCGCACCAAAAAATTAATTTGGATTTTTAAAATATTGCGATCTTTTAAAACGCATCAATGTTGTGTTCTCGCAGTCTTTTATGATTTGCTGCATTTCTGTATGGAGTGGTGCATCCAAAATCAAATTTTTGGAAGCTGAACGTGCGAAGCGCGTACTTTTAAAGGTACTTCAAAAATATAGGTTCCATACCCATACCCTCTATACCCTAGCAGATTTGTTGTCACTTCGTAAATTATATATCCTGCGTGCTGTTGTTAAAAAACACAAATCTCTTCCACTTGACACTTCTTTACTCACCATAAGAAGGATTGCCTCGATAGCTAAAACGCAAGTATGTAGAACATGTTTTTCTAGACTTCACATTCATAGAAATTCACACGCACGCACACACACACACACGCACGCACGTGAACACGCGCATACACACACACGCAGGCACGCGCGCACGCACGCACATACACACACACGCACACACACACACGCACGCACACGCACATGGATGCTGTGGTCCATAGACATCTATGTTTATCCTCGATTAAGAATCAAAACGCAGATTGTCCCTACTGAGGGCTAATATGAAATGCCTCGTTTCCAGTAAAAAAACGTACTCCGCGTCTCTCCTCTCACCACACGAAACACAGCAGTATTAAGCTGCTATTTTACGCTGGTATTCTGTGAGAGCGTGGTCCTTCTCCGATCGAGCCGACCCATTTGTGCTACAACCATAATATAGTCGCAGCGTGGCTCTACCACTAACAAATGTCTTATAACTAAAAATGCCGTATCATTATTTGCCATAGGTTTCATCACTGGCAGGCGAGTACCGTGGTTCTTATTTCATATTGGTAGCAGGAAGATGCTGCTCCTTACTTCCTGCAGCACTTCCCTCTGTCGCCAGTTACGACAGTTTGATACTAATATGTGGTAGTGGATTGTTTCATCCCGCAACTTACACGGCATATCATTATTTAACTTATAATTAAATTATTAATGATTTCAAATAATTACTACATACATATATAATGACGATTAAGACCAGCCTGTATGTAGCCATGTTTACAATGTCTGTCACAAATATGATAACGTTGTTGCGGGCTTATTACAGTATTAGCATGTTTAAGTACGCATATTGATTAAATATAAGATTTAATAAAAGCGACATTACCTTTATAAATATATGACCCTAAGAGCTGTTTATATTTGTTGTTAATGACTTTAACACTAAGTTCTCGGGTTTTCGATCAATACTAGGATTTTTTAGGTTTGAATTATATTTTGGGTTTTTAGAAAATACTAAATCTAGCTATGGCAGTGTATGCAGAAATGTTTATTATAGGCCTTGTGACTACCAGCGGCACGGAAGGTTACTGTGTTGACATTAACACAAAAAGACACTCACTGTCGTTCGATCAGAGTGGAGTCTTCAATGGGATGAGTGGCGAGGCGATTCCTTTCCTATAACTAAATCGACTGTCTACACGCACTGCCAAACAATGGTATTTTAAGACTTCAGTAGAGACACAAATATGTAGTGACACATGAGCACTTGGATGAAATGCCAGCAAAACATGAATGTACTGATACTTGAATAGGTATCAAACCTTATGTATTCCTAAAGAGAATAAAAGTCCTAATATCACTAGATGCTTAAAATATTTCGGAGGTGCTTTGATATTGAATTACAACAAGTACTAATTCATTCAAGCGCTTGTAATATATATATATGCTATTTTTCATTCATAAATATTTGCTACCTCAATACAAGGATGTCATTATACTCAACTACTGGCTTCAATAAATGTTGTTGTAAAAGAAAAATATGTTTTCAATTTCAAATCTTCTAATCGATATCCTACAACTCTTTCGAGATTTTTTTCCAAATTTTTTTGCAAAATAACGATGTTTTCTAACCCGGAATATCACGATATGATGTTATGCGTAGGACATGAAAATAAATCGTGCTCGTGAACTGTATCGGCAACGATTTATCGATGGTAGACCCACTGAACAGCGACGGTTGCCTTCGTATTAGTGTTTCCTGAACATGTAGATACGATTACATTCCATCGGCTCTTTTCATTGGTCTACTGGAAGTGGACATTCAAGCACAGTCGACGCCAGGCAGACTGAATTAGCGTTAGAGCATTTGGAAGAAGAGCCGAGAACAAGTACGAGGCGAGCCGTAACAAGATTCGGTAGAAACCATGTTGCAGTTTGTCAAATTCTTCGTGACGACAATCGCCACCCTTATCACTATCTCCATACCCAGGAGCTGATACGTTCTGATTTTGCACCCAGGAGGAGTTTCTGCGAGTGGTACCTCAGGCAGTTAGAGGAAAACTCTAATTACGTAAACTATGGACGTTCTTTGGACGGACGGGGCTACACTCACGAGGTCAGGACTTTCAAATAATTATGCATAACGATTACGTTTGGGCTCGCGTGAATCCACATGCTTCATGGCAGGGCAGATTCCAACACCAGTGGCGGCTGAATGTTTGGGATGGCTTTTATGACGGGCATGTCATCGGTCCCGTCATTAAGTCATCACATCTGATCGGTAGCAACTATCTAACGTTTTTACAAACGGAATTCGAAGAGGCGATTAACGACTTTCCTGTGACTGACTGGGATTACTTTGAGAACCAAAGAAACATGGTGTTTCAGCATGATGGAGCTCCGGCACATTTTGCTCGTAACGTAAGAGAACATCTTAACGTTCACTTTCCGCGAGGATGGATCGGCCGCGGAGGACCGATGCTATGGCCTGCTCGTTATCCGGACCTCACACCCTTGGACTTCTTTTTACGGAGTTATGTGAAGGACAGAGTGTATTTCTCCGATTGCCCAATGGTTACCGAGATGGAACAGCGTATTAGATCGGTTTTTGAATCAATAACACACAAGCCATATCCTGACGAGCAAGGTTGTGTATTGAGCAAGGCAGAGCTCACTTTGAGCCGCTTCTGTAAATTTGACGTTTATTATGTAAAAGTAAGTGTTCGTTTAGCTTGTTTCGTTAGGATAGGTCTTTTAAAATTTTTGTCGTTCCGCGAATTAAGTAGAATTGTAGGTACATTCTGCGTAGTTTACCCCTTAATTTTACTGAAATAGGGTTTGCACATCAGTGAAAGTAATAATATTTTTTGGGTTATGTTATACAGCATTACTACGGTTCTTAAATATTGTGAATGGACTCGTTATAAGGCCCCATTAACCTCGTTTCGGCTTTACGCGTAGTTTTGTAACACCCGCTATATTGACACTAATGACGAAAATATGCTGGTATTTGTGAAGTTTTCTACCGCTACATACAGCTATCACTTGTCTTATTTAGTAGTCGGAATACCTAGCAACAGAACTGCAAGTTATATAATATCGAAAATTGTTGATTTTTTCTTTGAGAAATTGCTGTTGTTCGCGGTCAATTGAGAACCGGATAAACGTTTGTACGGATTACATTCCGCTAGAGGGCGCTGCTGATTGAGTGGGAGTTTTGGCCTGCGCCGGCGTGCAGTTCAGTTGGCTGGCAGATTTGGAACGCCTAGCCGCTTCGCGAGAACTCGAGTTAAACCGAAATTGTTAGACTGTTGACGGCCGCCATTATTTAGTTTAGTTTCGTTAATAAAGGTTATAACGAGGCCCTTCTTGGATAGTTAGCGATCGGTTTAACCTATATTGTTACCGATTTGTGTGGATGAATTGTATACGCGGCTGTTTGATATCGCACGGAAAATATAGGATTATAGTCTTGAATACTCCATCGTGTTAATTATAGTGAGTAGAGGAACTTTGAACTGTAATTGGCATTGCGGTGTAACTTACGTGGCATTCTATATAGTACGAAGTGCATTCGCTTATTCGATTGAACTCTAAACCTTGAATATATATCAACTTAGACTGTAGTTTGTGCTAAGTGAAGTGAAATTGGAGTTCGGCGCCAGCAGAGAGGCGTTCTTTTGGAGCAGTGCAGCGACGGCGGATTCCGGCCTGCCTTGGTGAAGTCAGCTACCACATTCAAACACCGTTCTCTCACATACACACTCACACTACCTTCACACCACGCTGACGACGCCTTGTGTTATACCCTACTCCTGAACTGGGTAAGTTTTTATTGATATAATAGCCAGGCATATTTATAAGTATTTTCCATAAGCCTTTGGGCTCGTCCCTTAGTTGCTCGTCGAGCTGGTTTGCTATGGGCCCCAATCCAGTCGACCCAAGTCTGGGCAACTCTGGGCCGTAACAATACTCTTTAACGACCGCATTCCTACTTGCTTCATTCTACTCGCGTGCTTCTTCTGCCACACCCAACTTTCACTACCATACGTTAAAGTAGGGACGAACACAGCATTGTGAATTGCCATACGTGCCATTTCCGACACATTTTGACTCTTCACAATAGAGTGTAGGGCCCCATTTACTCTGTTTCCTGCATTCACTCGTCGTTCTATATCCTTATCACATCTTTCATCCCTGCTCAATACGCACCCCAAATATACAAACTCATCTACTTGCTCGATCAACTCCCCTTCTATTCTTATTTCACATATCGTTTCACTTTCTTCTCTTTCAAAAACCATAACTTTCGTCTTACTTGCTTTCACTTTCATACCCCTTCCTTTTAATGATCTTTTCATTAATGTAACTATCATTTTCAACACGGCCGCCGACGACGCAAGAATAATTTGATCATCGGCGTACAAAAGGCATTTGACGGTTAACTCACCCATCCTTAATCCGCATTCTGCAACTTTCAAATTTAACAAAATTTGTAAAAAGAGACTCCTCCTCGAAAGAAATTGAATTTGAAAAAGAGACTCCAATGCCTGTATCAAGCCAGCGCTCAATTGTACTTAGATTTATAAATTAAGGGTGGAGTGTTATTTTAATATGTTGTTTGCAATAAAGAGTATAAATCAATTAATTAAATACGTTGCGAAATGGTATGTAAAATACGTAAGGTACATATTCTGACTGACCGAATGAACATATTTTTGCTACTATGCGAATTCTGTGCCTAACGCACGCAACTTGCAAGGTCACTCGTCGCGAATCGCGATTTAATAAATCGCTCAGAAGTAATAGGTAGGTAGTGTAAACAACAAATAAACCCGAAATACGATTCCGAAATGAAGTGTGATTGTATTCTAATTAGTTAAAAATCTTCTAAACAAAGTTTTAGTTCCAGTGCTTTGTGATGATTTAAAATAGGTATTTTAATTACAAAAGACATGTAAGCTACCTACTTAGATAGTGAAGTAAATTTCAACTAAGTTTTGAAGTTAAATACTTAGGTATTACTTCTATATTTAAATTATTACTTAAATATTTTTGCTATAAGTATTTATTTTTAAAAAAATGAATAAATGTATCTTTCATTATCCTTAGGTAACATAAAAAATGATATTATCTGAACCCTTTGTTTCCTCATTAGGCATCCATCCACGCAACAATTATAGTAGGTTCGAAGATTTGTCATTATAATTTATCGACAAGTGTTTACAAAAATTGTTCACGTAAACAGCGTTAAAATTCATCAATCGCCTACTACGCTAGCCCGGCACCCTGAGTGAATCGCGATTTTAGGTAATTGATTCATGCAGGTAGCAAGAGTGACTGAGGCTTGACTATACTAATAATATAACTGCATCATGGCTCTACCACGTGTAATGCGATTAAAGTGTTAATTACCAAAACGGCAGAGCCATTCGTCAAACGTTTCATGCGTTACGAGAAACCGATGATCAATAAAATCGTCCTAAAGAGGACAGACTAGAAAAAATTTAAATCACGGGCTCGGTGATGAATCATTTACCTCCTCCGTGTCTTCATCAATATTTACACTATTTGTTCCACCTCAGCTCCAGATCACATCACATCACGTCAATAAGCGTCGAAATTGCTGCTGGAATTTATTATTTTTAGAGTGTACTTAAACTCGGTATCTTAAACGTTTGAAATCGGCAACTTTCTTCTAGTTTTGTACATTAATCAAAAAATTAATAAAAACATATTCTCAAATCACACGAAAACGAACAATACAGTATTCTTGCTGAAAAGATAAATATAGCTTTTCTTTGTTACGAGCTTGGCAGGCCGAGTGATAAACCCATACACAGTCCACCTGATAATAAGGGGATGCTGTGGCTTATAAATATCTACATCTACCCTCGATTAAAAATCAAAATTTAGATGCGTTGTAACTCCTAAGGACACAAAAGAATTCCTCGTTTGGTTTTCAGTTCTCGATACTCACGCCAGCATTAAACTGCTAGTTTACGATGTCATTCTATAAGAGCGTGATTCTATTCCAGATTATTCATATTGCAACCTTAATATAGTTGCAGAGTGAATCTACCATGTTAAAACACTTCACCAGTGTCGGTGTTAGTATCTTATTTTTATAGAATAAAGGTGACAAACAAACGCACAGACAACCTGATGGTAAGTGGAAGCTGTGACTCAAAGAGATCTACATTTATCCTCGATTAAGAATCAAATGCAGTTGCGTCGTTATCATTGAGAACTAAAATTGAACGCCTCGTTTCCAATAAAAAAGGGTCTACGATTCTCTACACTCACCATACGAAACACAGCAGCCTTTAGCTGCTATTTTACGCAGGTATTCTCTGAGCGTGTGATCCTACCCCGGTTAAGCCGACCCATTCGTGCAACCATTAGTGCTACAACTAATATAGCTGCAGCGTGGCTCAAAATCTATCTATCTAAATCGCTTTTAGCGATAAGACCGCCCATTGTGACACTATTTTTTTTTCTTCTTCTTTCGTTTATGTATTGATTTGGCGTACAATAAAGAAATATCTATCTATCTATAAAAAAAATTAAATTCGGTTTATACTTGTTTTTCTTTTTTCGTTTTTACATAAATAATACTCATTATACTCTACATTTTTTTTATAGGATGGGGTGACGAACGAGCACACAGTCCACCTGATGGTAAGTGGTTGCTGTGGCCTATAGTCATCTACATGTATCCTCAATTACGATTTAAAATGCGGATGCGTTGTCACCCGTGAGGACTAAGATGGAATGCCTCGTTTCCAGTAAAAAGGGTCTCCGGTTGTCTACACTCACCAAACGAAATACAAAAGCATTAAGCTATATTTCACGCTGGTATTCTGTGAGAGCGTGGTCCCTCCCCGGTCGAGCCGACCCATTCGTGCTACAGTTATACTTCTAATATAACTACAGCATGGCTCTACCACGTATAAACATGTTATTTTTTATATTATTTTAAGACAGCGCTTAACTACTATCCCACCTGCTGGTAAGTGCACTGACTTAACAAAAACTTATTCAATCTTTCGGATACTGTAAAACAATGTTCACAATACATACGAAAATGAATATATACGAAAAAAATAATATCTACGAATATATACGTAATATATACGAAATCAGATGACAAGATCGATGCTGGCAACTTATTCCTATCCTTTGCTGCACGCATGACGAACGACATAACAAACCGTTAGGTTTGCTACGTTAAATTATGGGCGAGCTTTGCCACCGGTTGGAGCGTCAGAAATGGGGATAATGTACTCCACAGACCGACGCAACGCATCAATTATTGAATCCGCGCAACTCGACGGATCCGCAGAAAAGAAACAGACCTCCCGCCAAGGATAGCAAAAATGTGTCGCATCTCATCCCCATCATTTGATTTATACCACCATATTCATCGGTGTTGGCATCCGCTTGGGTTCCTATAATTAACAAAATTAAATCCAAGATCAAACATACCACTGCAAGACTTCAAGTTACTGTAAGCACATTCTGTGTGGATTGAACCAAAAATTTATATTCTAAAAATGAAGGCTAACTATAACATAGGGATGTCAAATAACTCACTCCCCTCCGGACCATACTGAAAACCACCCGAAACGTCGAGAATGAAAATGTCAAAGTTAAACACGATAAAATCCAAAAAATTAGTATCATTTAAACCAAATTCATTTGTTATTGTCTTTTTTTTATTCAAGCAAGTACTTACTATTAGCTTGCTTTGATTTATTTTATTTTATTTTAAATCAAATTTTCATTTTTAAATAAGATTTTGCACACGTTATAACCAGCACCAGAATAAAGATCAACTAAAGAACATGACAATCTATTTTAGTATGCAATTGGAATACAATATATTACACAGTATATATTATAAAAAGCGCTGGAGTATAGAGAAATAACTCTTTGTGCTTTCTAGATATTGAGGACGCCTTCGACATTAGCTTTACATCACTGCTGGTTGTGTGCTCGACATCTAAACATGTTGACCCCTCGACCACCAGGTGGGTGAAGTCAATGCTCTCAAACAGAAAAGCAAAAATAGCGCTGTTTCTCTTCTCACTTCGATAAATACAAAAGGTTGTCCACAAGGCGGTGTATCGTCAATCCTTTTTTGGACTCTTGCGGTTAACCAATTATTGTATACTACTTAAACATCTAGAAACGCTAAAGAATTGTTTACCTCTAACTCCGTTGTAAATTGTATTTTTGTGTTTATGGATGAAAGATTATCTAATTCAGACAGGCAATCAGTTTGTCAGATGGAAAAATTGTTAAAGTATCATGTACGTACTGCTTGTAGAATCTTGGGTTAACAAGTGAAGTGAGAAGGGCTTTCTCCCCGTAGTCACAGTTTAATATAGAAATCCATATTTATACTATGTCGTAGTGTTGTTCTTTAATAATATATTTGAAGGTCATCTAGATACACATGGTAAAGATAAGATATATGAGATGTAATCGTATTAATAAAGAGTTCGAATAAAAGAGGAGATAAAAAATCCATGTTTTTTTTTTTCATCATAGCTTTAACAAGCTACCCATCCTGACTTCGCCTTAATTAGATTTAAGATAATCAAAGACATTTATACCATCCATTTTTGGTATTTTTACAACAAAAAGAGCTTTAAATTTTCGAATACAATATAGACGATGTTTGCGCCCGATTTGAGCGGGGAACCGGTTGATAGCGGGCGCGTGGGGGGGAGAAATTCTTGTTGCCATCGGCGGCCGTGCCGATCAGCATCAGTTCGCTGCAAGTTCCTCCACGGCACGCCGGTGAGCCTATTGTTGGTAGTCGGCCCGGCAGTCTTTATTACGTCGCGTCGCGAAGTTAAAATTTGTTAGATCGAGTGGCCGATATAGTGTTAGTCTATTAAGATACGTGACTAGGTGTTTGTTTGAGATCGCGTGATTAATTTAACTTCATTTGCTGTTAATTGTGTC
>DWHP01006010.1:0-11621 GCA_018247895.1 Parnassius honrathi | reverse complement strand
ATATATAATATATGCTTTATTGAATAGACGTTTTGTATTAAAATGAAATAAGTTTCGGAAGAAGAAAAGCTTTTCAAATAAGACATGAAATTAAAAATATTTATTAAATAACTAAATACCCAAGCACTTAAACAATAAATAAAAATACCTACTTATGCGTGAATATTGTAGGTATTTTTATTTGCCAAATGAAAATACAACATTAATAGTCACATATTGACAGCATGTAATTACAATAATAAGAAAATGTGGGGTAAAATATTTTACTATACCTAGCAACATTTTCATTATATTGGCGTCTGTTAAATTTACGATTTATTATTTTGTTTTGATAAATGTTTTTTACAAAAGTATAAGATGCTAGGCAGTATTAACCCATAAAATGAGATTATTAATTTTTTTTCATGATTATGTGATGTGTTGTGACACCCTTTCACAGCACAGTACGTCATTTTTTTGCGAAATTGCGCGAGCTCTTTACACGACTATGTGTACTCGAGTACTGACGCACCGAAAGTCGTACGTAGCCTTAAAAGGCTAACTTGAAATGGCTTCACTTTGCGGGCGCCTGCTGCGGTTCTAAGCCTAATAATTCTATGCTCTCATTTGAGCTAAAAAATTAAAAAATAAGTTTTAAGGCGTATCAGATCTGCGAAAAAGAAGTCCGTAGTCTCTGTCACCACTAGTTGACAAGCGTGGGAGTTTATGTTTGTAGATTAAAGTGGACATAAATGTGCACAAAATCCATAGATGTATATTTTCAATGAATTTAATGGACACTTTTATTAAATACTATAAAATTGTAATTATATAGGCTTAAGTCATTGCTATTATTGATAAAGACATTTTAATTTGAAACCGCCTATAGTCCACCCATACTAAGTATTGTTTTTTGTTGTGAGATCTTGTTTCAAATAACTTAAACTTGTTCATGGCTCCTATTAAATACTACATTTCGGACCTAGAAAATAAATCTTTATTTTTAAGGCACTTCACTGCCAACAACCACTGTCTGGCCAGTAATTATTACTTTAACCCAATGTTCAACGTCGCACCTACAAGAGTAACTTTTCTTTCAAAATGAATCACAGCCTCAATTAATTTGTAATGCGACTACTTTGCCATTTCAAAAAAAAAAAAACGAAAAAAATTGTGTTTGTGAAGCCAAACGGTAAGAGATTTGTCATGAACAAAGAGAGTACAAACTTTGTCTCTCTAGCTTTTATGTCGGAGTGTTTAATTACAACCATCGTGTGTAATAAAATTTCCATCATAATATTTTCTCTCTTTCTCTACCGTTGCTCTGGTCATTGTAAATCATTTGTTAAAGCGAGTTCATTTGGCCCAGTTAATCATTCCTATTTATGGACCATTTCAGCGATCGTAACTCCTCTTCGTTTCCTTAAAATCGTTATATTAACTACTTGATGCTTATCATCCTCAAACCGTATTTCCACGTATTGTATCTGTTAAGAACCCTCAATATCTAGGAAGTGTTGGCACTCGTGCTTAAAGGGATTGTACTGTTAAACTTACGATTCTTACATCACTTACGAAGTAAGACACATGTGAATGTACTCATTGTTGGTGGTAAAGATGTCTTTTAAATTTCGATCAAACAAATATCCACTAGGTTAGTTATTTGAAACTTTACTGTATCAATTTTAACATTTGAATAATCGACTGTGTCAAGATCGAATAACGAACGAAATATATCGATTAAAATAAAAAATTTCATATCTTTGGGCTACTTTTCAAACTTTTCATGTAGATTAATTATTGTAAAAGTGAATTCAACAAAACACATTACAAAACACTTTCATTGAAGTGCAAGTTGTGATTAAATTATTTAAGCATATAAAAGACAAGTCTGAGTGTGTGTGTTACGTGTATGAGACACTGTGCAGATTGTTAAGTAGTTACTAACTACACTTGGTCGTAATTACAATAAAAAAAATTGGTTAATATTTTGTCTGAAACTAAAGAACGATTATACAACGATTATTCAAAGAGCAGCCAAATTTTAAACTTCGGTTCATATATGTAAATAACTACATGCCGTTATGACAGTTTTTGGAAATACGAGTAAATAAGGCTTGTACTTTTATTTGAAATTATCGCAAGTTGAATGTTATCGACACTTACGAATGTGTGCGTGCGTAGTAAAATCAGTTAAAATAATGCATTGCCACGCATTTTGAATTTAAAAGATAAAAAGGACGGAATGTTTGAGATTTTTTTAAATTAATTTTTCTTTACTATTACATAAACCTTCCGTAGTACAAAACATTGCAAGTACAATTCAATTGAAATGTACACGTTCGTAACAAGTGTAGTTGCCACTTCAACAGAAACACGAACATTTCGTAGCGAACTGACTCACCGCGCAAATCATTGAGTAATTAAACTACGAGAGTGAGTGCAAAGTATGGAACTGTGATAAATGAAAAGCTTTGTGAATTCGCTAAGTGTAAATATTATTTTAGTGTAAGTGTTTAGTGTAAAATATTAAATTGACTCGCTAATCAAAGGTTAGTTAAATTTTTAAATTGTAATTTTGCATCGGAACTTATGGAAAATTTGAAATGACTCATACGGTGGATCGGAACGCTTTGTCAAATTTTAGTTCAATAATACTGTTTTTTTTTATTCGATTGTCCAAGTACAATTTACCTGAATATAACGCCTTCACTATAGTGAAATTTCAGCGTAGTGACATTTTTAAGACAAAAAATGTAATATAATATATTTTTTTATAGAATAAAGGTGACAAACAAGCACACAGTCCACCTAATGGTAAGTGGTTGCTGTGACCAATAGACATCTACATCTATCCTAGATTAAGAATCAAAATGCAGACGCGTTGTAACCTTTGAGGACTACGTGCCTCGTTTCAGTACAAAGGGTCTCTGGTTCTTTACACTAACCATATCAAACACAGCAGCATTGAACTACTATTTTACGTTGGTTTTCTGTGAAAGCATGGTCCTACCCTACTTAATCGGACTGTTTATAAATATCTGACATTAGTTAAATGTTATTTATTAGTATTAAATTATAATTACAGTTTCATTTCTTAACGCCTTATTAGGTAAGTTGTCCTTAGATTTTTTGTGTACCGTGAACTGTGAAACGAAATCAGTAGGGATGATTTCGTTTGTTTTGTTAGGTTATCCACTATCAAAAGTTAAGCATACGGGTTATACTATGCACGGTTTATTATAAAATTGGGCTTAAAACATTTACTCTAGTTTTAACATGTAACGTATATATTATATCGATGCATTTTAATGATGTGTATAATATAATATATTAAAAATATTTGATTTATATATTAAGGTACACTGTATGTATAGATTTTGTATATTTTATATATCATAGTATGTGTGTTTGTATACCTGCTGCTGGGGTTGGCTGGCAGAGAATGGTGCCGGTGCATAAAGTTCGCCATTTGTTACCCTACTTGTTGGTGTGATTTCTCTTTGGCACATTCTACAAAAGAGGTTGTTCCTATTGTGCGCGTTTAGTATTAATATTGTTTTCAGTAATGTTGGCTCCGATCGACACGTATCTGTCATAATTTAAAATTACATACAAATATATTTATTGATAACATTTTAACGTATATCTAATTAAGTTCATAACGTATGTAGCCGTACCAAGTAGTCTTCCAATTTAGAATCCTAAACTAACGAGTTAGATCTCATAGTTGCGTGGCACGTGTAACTAACATTAAACCGTCATGCTATGTACAATTCATGCTCTGTTATATGGAATGTCCACGTATCGAGAGTAAATAATATGTTTACCTAATAATAAATGCTATATATAAAATTAATACTGGTACATACAGCAAAGTGTTACGCGCAGAGCATTGGTTTCATAAGAGTAAACTGGAAATAAGGAAAATTAAATAAGAAATATTAAAATATTGTATACAGACTGATTTGATTTCCTTCAACAAATTATAAAGGTTCAAATTGTGAAATAGTGTTCTATTAAATATTTTTGTAACACTCTATATATGTCAAAAAACTTTGACCAAGTATGTACAGTTAAAAATAAATAGCTACCTTTATGTAAGTGACCAATGTGTTTTTAATAGTCTTAGCCGATGTCTATCATTAATCTCGTATGTTTTCTGTCCTCTTTCATGTAATGTACCTAAAGACCGATTTACACTTCGACAGCGAACCCGGTGAGTTAAGTAGAAAATCTCGTTTGGAGGGCAATTAGTGAGGTTGGTAGCATGTTAACAATTAAAATGAACGGCATATCTGGCCGGTCTATTTTTCGGCGAGTTAAGTGCGAAGTGTTGCCCTCCCGCGCGTCTCCCGCCTCCCGCAACTAAACTCGCTGGTCGAGTGAACGAACGAGTTTAGATCAGTGCGTAAATTGACAGAACGCAACGTGTTTGCGTTCGACCCTCAAAATATAAAATTTTACTTTTTTAACTAAAATCGCCACGAAGACATTTAAACGCTACTGTCCACTAAACCGTTTACTGTCAACTGCTCTGTAACTGAACTCGCTACTGTACTTGTCAAAGTGTAAATCGGCTATAAGTGCGTATATCATACAACTTCACTGACGAAAGCATAAAGTGGCAACACTCAAGTGTGCTGTCATCCAAAGAAAATACTCCTTTTTTTAATAATGTTGCTACTTCTTAAGAATAAATCGTGTCTGAATAATTAAGCAGTAATATTTATCTTGTTTTAACTAAAATTAATTGTTAATTTTATTTTAATGTTGACTCATTATCTCCATTAGTAAAAATTTCGAGCTCACTATATATTCTATTGAATGGCAGTACGAAGTTTACTAAAACAAATTTTTGCAAGTTCACAACACTCTACACATATTTAGACAAACTCATCGACACCTTTTACTTCAGTGCATTGCCGCTAATTGTAGCATTTAGAAACATGTATGTTTTGATTTGTTCAGATTAACTAAAAATTAAACTGAACACAATTTATAACTGGTACAAATCGCACGTCAATAGTTTTAGTACTTTTTACCGTTTAACTGTGGAATTTTGTTTACAAAACCTTATATTTTGTTAAAATATATAAGAAATGGAAAATTACAAAATTTCACAGTTATTTAATTCACACCTCATTTAATTATATGAACGATATGATACAATTAATACTTTAAGATACATGTGCGAAATAGCAAACTATAAAGACCCTAAAATATTTTATATCCATAAAATGAATACCTTTACCAGACGACAATAAGAAAGAAAAACAAATAACTTTTACAAACTGTAACTTCGCATATAGTATGTTCGCTAAGATGGTCGGTACACTCGGAGGCGCGCTTATTATTTTACTTTTATTATTTTTTACTGTGTTTGTTAAATAAATGTTTTTCTATTCTAAAAATAAAAAAGAATACCTACTATTTTATTCTTATTGTTATTGTAATAAAATACGATTATAAATAATAAACACAAGTTAGGTAGCAAAGAACCTTTCACTACAGCGCTTAGTTTCAAAATACAAAATTTCGCTGCCGGTGAACGCCGCCCGCGGCGCCTTTGATAAGATGCGGCACGTACCAAGGCGACGGTGTGTAAGCGAACAGACTGGCGACTTGGCGGTGTAAGAAAATCCTTTTTTTTTAATATAATGACAAAGTTCACCTTAATCACTAATGTGTTTCACCTCCTGAGGACTAAGATGGAGAAGCCTGTTCTCTTACCGGCTCCCTTACCATTCCAACCAAAACAACAGGGAATGCTCGCAAATGAAACTTCTTAGTATATACATACTTTATAATATTACCACGTTTTCATTAACTGGCTTTCTTGTATGTCTGTTCGGATGGCAATTTAGTCATTGATTTGAAACTAACTTCCCGATGATTGATGATGATTTGAAATTTTGAAATTCGCTCGGAATCCGATGATAATGTAAGAATATGAAAAACCGTGGTAAATAGTAAAATTGTATAATACAAAATTTTTAAAATTCCACTTTTTTTAAATGATTAAGTAATTGAAAATAAATGCGATAATAACTACAGTTACTTAACCGCTAAAATTGCTTTTAACATCACAGTAATTTATAGTAATTGAAAAAAATACAAAAAGGCGTCAGTACCTTATTGTAACGTATTAACTACAAAATAGTGTTGCCATTACAGGTAATACAAAAACTACTTATCACTACAATGACGAGGACGGAAATGAATGTCGTTCTTCGTATGATAGTAAAGCAATGTAATAGAATATGTTTGTGCTTGTATATATCTTTTTACTATATCCTTGTTCCTAAATTTACTGCATTTTCCGTAAGACGATTGTGTATGTACACATACAATAAAGCTTGGTACCTGTGACATATGTAACAGAGTGACATACTTGGTGGATATTTTTTTTGTGTTCCCATTGATAAGAGATAATCTTCTCCTGTATATTAGTGCTCAAAACATAATTATTTTTGAGACACTGACTAAGTCGTTATCTCCGGTGACAGCTGTCACAGGTATCAGGCAAAGTTTACACCACTAGAGGCTAGTACCGATATAAAACACTCTCATAAGAGATGTATATTTTTGTTTAGAAATATTGTAATTGAATTGTAAATAAATACCGTTGCCAAAGCAAGCCAATCGTTTTATTATTATCATCGACCTGATGTCTTCAATAGAACGGGCGCAATAACTCCGTTGAAAACGAAGTCGACAAATTTGTTTTTTTGAGCTGTGACCTTATGCTTGTGATATTCTTGAAACCACTCTTAAAGGGGTCAATTTTTTATTTATTTAATGAATAAACCAAAGAATATTTATTTACCCCTACGAGGCAATCTATGGGAGAGGCCTTCGTTCTGCTGTGGAATTTTGATAGTTATTAAATGATTCCATCACGTATGTTCCGGTAAATATTAAAACTTTCACACTTGTTACTCTGTTATAACTTTGTGACCTCTGCCAACCGAACTCAACTAAGAAAAAGAAACTTTTATCAAAATCTGAAACAGTAAGATGTTGTAAGAGGCGACAGCACTGGCCTCTGTATGCAAGTACGCTGGACTGGCTACACCCTACAAAAGTTTTTGCCAATTTGAAGTGCCACGCCGCCAAAGTTCGTACCGGGAACTAAAATTGACATAATATGCCAAAGTCAGTTGTGTACTTTAAATCGTATCTCTGTATTTTAAACTTTTGAACGAAAAAATGAAAGTATTTTGTGTAGTTTCAATATGTTTGATTTTAGTCATGTAAAGAATTATTTTTAGTAATAATGAGAGTGTGCGTAATTTATAAAACACGTTACCAAAAGGAAAGTATGATAACATTCTATAAGTAAGTGAATTTACAGCTAATATTTAAAAAAAAGGATTAGTAACCTGAAGTGGCAATGGGCCAGCCATATAACTCGAAGAACTGATAACCGATGGGAAAAAGGTTTTCGAGTGGCAGTCTCGTATCGGTAGACGAAATAAAGGGCGTCCTCCCACTAGATGGAGTGACGACCTGGTAAGACACGCACGAAGTCGATGGATACAGGTGGCACAGGTCCGTGCTTTGTGGCATTCCTTGGGCCTATGGTCAGCAGTGGACTTGTGAAGGGCTATAGTGATGATGATGATTAAAATAATTAAACTATTTGCTAATATAGGTACCTAAAAATTAGTAAATAATCTTTATATCGTAATTACCAACATGTTTGGTTTTATATTACTGAGTTTTGATAAACAATAAAATTCAATAGTGTTGTCGATTTCCTTGTCTTGTTTATAATACTTATAGATGTTCTTCCCTATCCATATCTGCTAACAACCAAAATTGCTGACAATAGATAAATAATTATCAAATGTGTGAAAATAATATCAAATGTTTCCAATGTTATTGAATCACAAACACTAGCGTAACAATACCCAGTACTGGCTACTCCACATTTGTTTTGGAAAAATGCAAACGAAGTTATCTGATAGTAAGAGTAAAATTATCCGAGGGGTAGTTACTCTGTTGTAACTTGGTATTTGGTTGAATCCACCCTTAATACCATATCTTTATTACACGGTTAAATAACCGTGTAATAAGAATATGGTATACTTCAATGTAATGTTGTCCCGTCAGGTTCTTTGAACGATGTATTTGAAGAAGGGTAAGGACGATGATTTTGCCACTTAGTAACATACAGTAACATAGACACTTCTATGTTACGGTAACACGGAAGGAAACCTCTGCACATCAAATAAAAAATACTAAGCGGATTTTTCGTTACTCTACACGATCAAAACTTTTAGAAAAATGTTGATATTTTTGATAAGGTTGTAACTAAAAAGAATATATAATAAATTACAATATGCACAAACCTTTATAAATGTAAAACGTTAAGGAACATGTAATCAACGTTTCCATAGCCTGCGTTATAGCATGATGTGATGTCAACCGGTTTTAAGAAAACCTGATAAAAACCGGTTTTTCATAAAACCTGTATGTACCGGTTCTAGTTAAATAACCATTTTGTATGTTGGCAGCCCTATAAGTTTACAACGTGTATCTGAATCCTTATGAAGAGCAGTGGTTCGGGAATCCCGAAAATGTCGCCCGATAGCAATAGGGGATTTACCGATCAGAGACATTGTACAGTTCTGCAATTTTCTTTGCAAAGTGTAGCGATAGTCCGAGTGAGTTAAAGTTTGTGCCGCATTTAATTGCCTAAAATAATTGTTTGTGCCTTGTTTATAACAAGAACTACAAGAGCATTATTAATTTTTGTTTGAATAAAAAGCAGTTTCATATCAATTTTACCTGTGGTCTATAAAGTAACCTATTAATTTGAACGATTTGTTTTTTTGTTTGCGGAGGATGCCAAAAGTAAAAGGAAAATCTCTTACAAAAGATCATTTTGAAAAATTGAATAATGATTCGTCTAAATGTCAGTTATGTGGAAAAATTATCAAGGGTTGCGGCGTGAAATCTAATATGTTGGCTCATCTCAAGAGAAGTCATCCACAGGCAACAGTGCCAGTCAATCCTGAGAAGCATGCCATCAATGACATGGAGCAATCTATCCCGCTCACATCAAATATTACTGACCAAGAACATCCACGGCAAACCTTTATTTAAACTAAATTGAAAATTACGACGGGGAGTAACAAAATGAAAACAGATGAACATCATATATGATCGCCACCGAATTTGAGCCATTCTCCGTAGTGGAAGACAAAGACTTCAAAAGGTTTGGCCTTAAATCCTAACTATGTACTGCTTTCAAGAGAAAAAAATAGATATGAATTGATTCCCGCTTTATACGCAAAGGTGAAGACGCAGATTGAGAGTTTCTTAAAAATTGCAAAATACGTCGCACTAACCACAGATCTGTGGTCAAATCAGAACACGTAGTTATTTATAACGATGATGGTACATTTTTTTTCTTGAATATAATCTGAAAAGTTACGTATTGACAACATCGAAAGTTCCTGGTTCGCATACTTCAGAAAATTTGGCAGAAATCGCGAAGAACATCAGAATGGAATGGAAACTTCATAACAACGTTGCTACTATTGTGGCTGGTAATGCTTACAATATGAAAAAAAATGTGTGATTTGCTTGACATACGGCACATGCCGTGCTTGACCCATACTGTTAATTTAACCGTCGAAGAATCGTTACAGCTCGCACAGATGGAAGAACTTATCAAGAAATGCAAAGCGATTGTGAATTTTTTAAGAAGTCGTCTGTTGGATGGCGCTCTGAAATCAGAACAGATAGAAAGAAACCCTAATGCTCAGCCACTAAAACTAATCCAAGATATTACGACACGTTGGAACAGTAAATTTCATATGTAGACCAGAATACTAAAATTGTCCGATGAACTGGCACTAGTATGCCGAAAAGTAAATCAGTCACCAGAATTCCTCAATTCTTCTGAAGAAAAAATTGTCAAAGACGTGGTAAATGTTTTAGGTATATACGAAGACGCAACTTAATTGGTGAGTGGTGACCAATACCCAACGAGTTCTTAAGTGATTCCCGTAATTTGCGGATTATTTGAAAACCTCAACACCATTGAAATATCACTGGAAACAGAGGTAGACAAGATGTTCTGCTCAGCAGTACGGCGTAACATGAACAGCAGATTGTTGGCCTACGAAACAAGAACTGTATCACAAATTTCTACATATTTGCATCCAACCTTAAGGACTGGCTTTCGTCAACCTGGAAATATGTTATCTGCTAAAGACCGGGTGAGGCGAGAGTTGGGGAGTCTGATACTGGATTCCAATAATAAAATTGATGCCCCATCCTCTGATTAAATACATACGACTGAGCAGGTGGCAACAAAGAAGTCGGGGATTTTGGACTTCTTAAAACAAACAACTGAGAGTGGTGTCCCAAACGGGACTGCTTCTGCAGTAAACATACTGCGCATGTATATGGAAACCGAAATTGACCCCGGGCGAGAATACAAACATACGCAAGTCGCTGGAAAACTTAACTGGAAAACAAATAAACATTTGGCGCCGCTTAATTACATGGCTTTAAAATATCTGTCAGTGTCAGCGACTTCTGCACCTTCGGAACGAATGTTTACAACTTCCGGCTATTTCTTATCATCGCGGAGGAACAGGTTGCTAGGTGATGCAGTAGATTAACTTTGTTTTATCCACCAAAATTATGATTTAATTAAAGTTAAAAGTTACAGCCTATAGACGTCCCACTGCTGGGCACAGGCCTCCCCTCATTTCTGAGAGGGTTTTAGGGCAAGGAAGTGTTTCGCCGCGCTGCCCAAATGCGTGTTGGCGAACTTCACATGTCTACGAAATAATTTTTTTTCTTTATTTCTCAGACATGCAGGTTTCCTCAAGATGTTTTCCTTCACCGCCGAGCGCGTGGTAAATCAGCACTTAAAATTGCAATTAACAATTTCAATGGTGCCGGCGGGAATCGAACCCGGGTTACTCGCGTTCTGTTATATTTACAGCGAGTGTTAACCATCTGAACTACCACGGCTGATGATTTAATCATTTAACTAAAAATAAAAATAACTTTCTTTTTATTGAATAAAGTTTAATAAGTATTAAAAAAACTCATTTTTCTTAAAAACAGGCAAAAACAGCGGACTTACAGTCGTAACTGATAAATCTATATCAATCGAAGAAGCAGAAGAGCTTACTTAAGTTAAAAAGGTGAAGAAGAACACAAGAATAACTAATAAGATAGAGGAAAAGGATCTTAATTCACCAGGACCATCGAAATTAACTACTGATAATAATAAAATAAAGCATGCTGAAACTAAAAGCCTCGGATCAAACGATACCTACGAGCTACATAAAGACACTGCCTTTGAAGACAAGTCGACACAATTACATTGCTCATGGTTAATGCTCCAAAATCCTGACAACCTTTGTAGGCTTTGCATAAGTGCTATAATATTGCATGAGTGCTTTATTAATGCTAGTGTTCCATCACCAGTTTCCTTGCTGATTGGAGCATCAAGATCGTAGTAGACGGTGCATGTACTGATTACAAGCCTATAAACGCTGGTGTTCCACAAGGCTGCGTGCTATCACCAATGCTGTTTCTTCTGCATATCAATGATATGTTACAAACCCCTAACATTCATTGCTATGCAGATGACAGCACTGGTGATG
>DWHP01006009.1:0-11621 GCA_018247895.1 Parnassius honrathi | reverse complement strand
AGTCAATCCATGGCGCACTTAACGGGGTGGCGTTCCTTCGGCTGGCGGCCTCGAGGACGACGCTCCTGGCGTTGTGATGCGTTGGAAGAAAGCGGTGCGCGACGACAGATTTCACTTCGTGATGCACTTATACCAGCGATTCTGTGGTCGACTGCCGGAGAGGTGCAATCACAACTAGCGTTGGTCTTCAACTACGATGCAAGAAGAACGAGCGGCGGCAGGGGTGGCCCTTTTTATTGTTTGGCCATATCTACCACTTCCATCTCGGCGTTTCTTATTGGCTGAAAAGATTATGCCACATTTTAGCTCCCCCCCTCTCCTTCAGTGCGTGTGGAAGGAATGCGTGGATGGGATGAATAGTGAGATACTGGCTAAATACTAATCTAAAACAAAATACGAGAGTACCCGTCTTTTCAACTAACTAACGCTAATACTAAACCAAATTCAAACTACTAATCTAGCCTAGAAAGGCAATTCGAAATTATTGATTGGGCAAAGGGCATAGACAGACAACAGGACGCATATATGACCCTGCCGTGGTCTTGACGCGAGCTACACCAGTTACACCATCAGATCTGGGAAAAACCTCTTCGATGATCCCCAATGGCCGATAAAGGGGCGGCGTAAATTCCGTTCCGACAGTTAATGGTTTAGTTGTTGTATTCTATTTCTGCCGAGATTGTAACGTATGTAAAAATTCCGTTTTCCATTGCTCATTGCTTCCAAAATGACTGCATTAGCCGGTCTAATAAGTTATGGCGTGAACGAACATTAACTTTGTCCTCGTCTATGTCTATAGAGAGTAAATGCTTCAAAGGCATTAGAATCAAAAAATGCGCTGGAGTTAGATCCAGCGGCTCCGAGGGGTCACTTGACAACGTATGAAAAAGGGGACGGCTATTTATGACACACTCGATTTGTGCGAGTACGGTGCTCAATTCTTCGAATGACAAAATTTGATCTCCAATTAATCGGTATAAATGACTCTTTAAACCCTTAATATTAGTTTCTCAATGCCCCCAAAAAAACTCGGGGTGGGGACGTTCAGAGAACATTCGATGCGGTTCTCAGCTAAGATGTGAGCGAACTCCAAATTATAATATTTAAAGGTTAGAAATTCGTGTAATTGCGATAAAATACGTTTCGCGCCTACGTAGTTCGTACCCTGATCCGAATACATTTTACTTACAGGGCCACGAAGGACAAAAAGGAATCTTTTAAATGCACTCATGAAGCTAGCTGTGCTTAGATCACCGGCAAGTTCTATATGCACAGCGCGAGTAGTCAAACATACAAAAATACAAATATACGCTTTCGTGGAGCCTTCGCCCACGCCCGGGCGTGAACGTGACCTTGAACGGACCAGCAAAGTCTGACCCGGTGTGCATAAAAGGCCCTGCAGATTGTGTTAAACCACAAGAACTAAGGTTCGCACTTTCCGGAAATGACGGCCTAGGACGCACTCGAAAGCAAGCTATATATCTGTGCACCCGATTGCGAATTAAATTACGTGCGGAAAGAATCCAGTAAATCTAGCGCAAAATATGCATCAACGCTTCGGGACCAGTGTTGAAATTCAATTTGTGGTGGTAATCAACTAATAAATTCAAAATATGATCCTTACGCGGTAAAACTACAGGGTGACGTTGATCGAAACTCAAATGTGAGTTGGACAAGCGCCCACCTACTCTAACAATTCCATTCTGTAAAAATGGCTTGAGGCGTTAAAAAGCAAGTCTACAAGTACTATCTGATTGTAATCTTGTAATTTCATCGAAAATGTGCACACATTGAAGCTCACGTAATATTAACAACTCGTCATGACTATAATCGGATGCAACAACATACGGACGTCGCGGTAAAAGCTTTACAAATCGACAAATGTAAACTATGCTACGCAATATAAACTACGTATAAACGATTGATACTACAAACACGAACAAACACTATCCAATCCCTTCCAGAACTACAAAGGCTATAATGTTGAACCGACAAAACAATTCAAATGTCACACAGCGTCAGCGAAATACTGTGCCGTAACTATCCTATACATTTTATGTGCAACACTAACAAGCAAAATAAACGCTAATAAGCTAAATGTTCATTTATAATTCTACTAAATAAACCAATACTTAAATCACATACAATTATATAATCGTAAGTACGCAATATCTAAAGCGAATCGAAACTATAAGTATTGTTACCAGCTTAGGGATCATGACAGTAAAAACTGCCGATTGAATTACCGAAATTGACACATAAATTACTGAACACCAATTAAAACTTAAATCACACTAATAATTAATCACACTTAACACTTTAGTTCACTTTATTTCGCTTCGAAAGCTTCGCTCTAATCGCCAATTCAATACTGCCCCGATCGCGGCTTTCAACCTTATATGGGCTTTTTCCACCGAAACATTCAATTTATTCCAGCGAATACCGGCTCTAACCGACCAGGTGCAGAAAGTTCGAGTGTGGGGCTTTCTAGAAAGCTTAGTTCCTCTGTTCGATAATAGACAGCGCTGGTGCCATCAACTGTGGCGCGCAACAATATTGCAGTGGGTAATTTGCCATAGTTGCCACGCTTGGCAGGCGGTTTTGCAACTACGAAGATTTTATTGTTAGTAGGAAGACGCTGCTGCTCAATTCGTGGCTTGTTTCCCTCTGTCGCCTCTTGTGACACAAAACGATACGGGGTAGTGGATATTCTTAAACCGCTACTAGACAGCATATTATTACCATATTATAAGGTAGTACCTTAGTAATTATTATTAGGTACTTGATATATTATAAAGACATACATAATGAATAAACAAAAACACTCACGCCTGTCACCCAGAGGGGTAGGTGAAGACAACAGACCTCCATTTGACACGATCATGACACATCTCTCTCGCCTCCTCCACATCCATATACCTACGCATATACGCTCGTCGGTTAAGGTTACTCCTAATTTGGCCCATTTTCAATATATCGCCAATTATATCGATAAACATTTGCTTAGGACGTCTCTTTCCGACTCTGCCGTTCACTTCTGCAAAATAAATTTTCTTTGTCGCTCTTTCCTCATTCATTCTTTCACACATGACCAAACCACCGAAGCATTTCTTTCTTAATCCTGGTCGCAACACCATCTTGAAAACCACACTCTTCTCTTATCGTATTTTATTGTAGCTAAACCCTCGCCGCCTGACGCCGTAGCAAGCAAACGTCCTCCTGGTGCTCCCGAATTTGTTCCCAACCCCGCGGTATCCATAGGCTTCTGCGTGCTACCTCCCGTAGCGACTGATGACGCAGTCGGCATCGAAGGCATATTACTTGTCATCAATATTCAATAAAAAATTATATATTATATATTCAATAAAAAATACACAATTTCTCACCCTGTCATTCAGATTCAGCCCTAACATACTCCTTAACGACCGCATTTCTACTGCGTTTATTCTACTCTCGTGCTTCTTCAGCTACACCCAACTTTCACTACCATACGTTAAAGTAGGGATCAACACAGCATTGTGAATTGCCATACGTGCATTTTTGACACATTTTGACTCTTCACAATAGAGTGCAGTGCCCCTTTACTCTATTTCCTGCGTTCACTTGTTGTTCTATATCCTTATCATATTGTTACGAGCTTAAGGTTCGCTCTGTTTCCCGACACTAGATGGCGCTAGGGGCATCAATTATAGCTTGCAACAGTATCTCCCATCCCTGCTAAATACGCATCCCAAATACACAAACTCATCTAAGTACTTGCTCGATTAACTCCGCTTTTATTCTTATTTCACATATTGTTTTACTTTCTTCTCTTTCAAAAAACCATGACTTTCGGTTTATTTGCCTTCACTCTCATACCCCTTCCTTTTAATGATCTGTTCATTAATGTAACCATCATTTGCAACTCGCCCGCCGACGACGCAAGAATCACTTGATCATCGGCGTACGAAAGGCATTTGACAGTTACTAACGGGACCCATTCTTAATACGCATTCTTCAACATTCAATGGAAATGGCACATGGAGAAGACTTTATCTGTACACCCCATTCCATTTCTAAATCCCGCTTGCACATACCAAGTTTTTCAAGCTGATACCACGGTAATTTTTACAGTCTCGCTGCGACCCTTTTCCCTTATATATTGGGACTATCACGGCTTTGCCCCAGTCTATCGGTACCCGCTTCAGTTCCCAGCATAAACATATATAAACAAGGTGTGCAGCAGGCCTGTCACCACTTCCTCTCCAGCCCTTAGCATTTCGAGTGTAACCATATCATATCCGGCTGCCTTACCTGCTTTCATGCTTTTTATTGCTTTCATTATTTCATCTATACTTATCTCGCTGCCTCTTTCCTCTTCTTTCGGAGTTTCTATTTCATTTAGTTCATACGTCGTCTCCTCACTCATAAACATGCTTTCAAAATATTCCTACCATCTCTTTTAACACAAAACTTCATCATTCTGAATATAGCCATTCTCGTCACTTATAGCATTCGTTATAGGCTGTTTTGAATGTCCCCTGACAGTTGTTACGAGTTTCCAGAATACTTTAATATTTGCCTAGAAGTTACCCGATAGTCTTCTATCATTCTTACCCGTCTTTCTTGCTTTTTCCTTTCAACTAGTTCCTTTACTGTCTTATTTAGATGTATAAAGACTGCCAAGGTAGTATTTAGCAGTTTTTATTCTATACAGTGACGTATAGATTGACGTTCAGTTTCGTGGCCACTTGGAAGAGAAGGCGAAATCGGCCTCTAAAAAGCTTGGCGTGCTCAGGAGAGCGGGACAGTATTTCATGCCTGCATACCGCCCGCAACTTTACAAAGCGCAGGTTCAGCCGCACATGGAATACTGTTCCCATCTCTGGGCTGGGTCTGGGCTGGGGCCCACCCAGTGCCAGCTCCTTCCACTTGACCACATCCAGCGCAGAGCGGCTCGAATCGTCAACGACTGAATGCTTTCCGATCGGCTCGATTCACTGGCGCTGCGAAGAGATGTTGCATCTCTTTACATTTTCTTTGACATATACCACGGGCAGTGCTCCAAGGAATTGTTCGGATTAATCCCAGCCGCCAAATTTCGTGAACGCACTACGCAGCAAAAGTCCCGATACCATCCACACCATCCGGATGCTTGGCGATACAACAGCGTACGTTTCACAAGGAGTTTTCTTCCACGTACTACCATTTTGTGGCATAGTTCATCACCGGCGATTTTTCCAGACCGATACGACCTAGGGACCTTCGAGAAAAGAGCTTACTCCTTTCTAAAGGGCCGACAACGCACCTGCAATTCTCCTGGTGTTGCGGTTGATCATGGGCGGCGGTAGTCACATAACATCAGGTGAGCCGTATGCTCGTTTGCCCCCTCTTCTATAAAAAAAATAAAGAAAAGAAAGATATATTCCCATTTAACATCTAGCAGAACACGCACGCACGCATGCCTGCACGCACGCCCGCTTATACGCGCGCCCGCCCGAATCTTAATCGAGTATACATGTCATGTACCACTTATCAGATGGTCTTTGTGTCTGTTTGTCACCCTTAATCTTTAAAAAAGATTAATAAAATGAATATTATTGTAATGGAATTAAAGTTGTGAATGTACAACGCACTCACGGTGGCGATGTAAGAATATCGTCCCGTAGGTGTTGTAATAGGCGACGGAGAGAAATAAACCAGGAGACAGGCAGCAGCGTCTCTCATATAGTAAGTAGGAAATAAAAGACTGCGGTTAATTAATATAATCGACCGTTAATTTGTTTAATTGAATTATATTAAAGATGTTAAAACTAATTAGTTACGATCCGTATAAAAATAAAATTTATGTCTTGTATAGTTTCAAGATTACCATAATTATTTTGAAGGACTCTTTTATTTTTCAGACGGATGTCAGCTAATTAATTTTAATATATTTAAAACTGTTTTAATACGTGGTGCTGCAGTTATATTAGAAGTATAGTTGCAGCACGAATGGGTCGGCTCGACCGGGGAGGGACCACGCTCTCACAGAATACCAGCGTGAAATAAATGTCTATGGGTCGCAGCAACCACTTACCATCAGGTGGACTGTGTGCTAGTTTGTTACCCTATCCTATAAAAAAAAAACTATTACTACCCGTGTCAAGCGAGGCAACTATATCAAATATTCCTCTTATGAAGCAATACGTGGGGAGACCTATGTTTAGCAGTGGTCTTTGATAGGTTTTAAGAAATAAAATGAATGTAAAAACGTGAGTTTTAATTCAGTGCATATTGCCAGTGATGACATATTATATGGATCTGAGACACGGTTCTACACCACCGGTCGTGTGAGGTTGCTTGAAGTAGTTATACGACCTATGGAGAGATCTGTGCTTGGAAGTTCCTGCTATATAGATATTACTTACGATGATGCATGTGTGCACTGCTTCTAATTTGTAAATGTGTAAGCATTTTATACGTGGTAGAGCCGCTCTTCAGCTATATCATGGCGCGAGCGGGGAGGGAACACGCTTTTACAGAATACCAGCGTAAAATAGCAACTTAGTACTGCTGTGTTTCGTGGTGAGTGTAGAGATCCGAAGACCCTTTTTTGCTGGAAACGAGGCACTAAATCTCAGTCCTCAGGGGTGACAACGCATCTGCGTTTTGATTCTTAATCGAAGATAAGTGTAGATGTTTATGGGCCACAGCCTTCACTAACCATCAGGTGGACTATGAACTCGTTTGTCACCATTATTCTCTAAAAAAAAGTCTAAGACGCAAGGGGGAAAAATATGATGTGTGCATACTTTAGTCCCCTGCGTTTGTATCTATAAATCTTTGTTTAAGTTGTAAGTGTTTAATATGTGTATCAAATAAATAGTCCTTTTTTCTTTCCGCTAGAATTTATAACGACGATACCTGCTGTAGAACCAGTGTAACCGACATCTTTCAACGAATCAATAAGCTGAAGTGACAATGGGCAGGCCATGGAGCTAAAGGAACCCAAAACCAATGAAGAATAAAAGTATTTGAGTGGCAGATTCGTTCCGGTAAGCGTACCCAGCTTCTAAATGGCTCCTACTAAATAGAATCACGATCTGGAGTTATACAAGAAGTTAATAGATGCAGGTGGCCAGAATACCGTGTTTTGTGACATTCCTTATGGGCGACCTTTGGACAGGAAACTTGTGAAGTTTCGACAATTAGTTGGAAAACAAAACCCAAATGTTTTCAAATTTGTTAATAAGATAAGTTTTTAGAAGTAAACTCACAGATTTTGTTTTCATTTACCTCGGTTTAGAAGTTGGTCGGATTAAATTTAGTCTATTCCATTGCGGGATGCGCTCTAATTTTCAACTTCAGAAACTTGTTGAGCGGCGTGTTTTCGATAACGAACCACAGCAGGTAACGGTGTGTGATATATTAAGATATTATGCAACGATGTTTTAATTGGGTTTAAGATTAACATCTCTGATATAATGAGTTTTCGCAAAGTAGCGCCTGATTATATTAATTATCTTAATTGAATTTTATAATATTTTCAGTAAAATTTGCTGTTTTAGTCAATAAAAAAGACAACCAAACAGTGATAAAAAATCAAACGAAAGGATGTATAAAATGAAGTGGGTGTATTGTAGCCGAGTCAATCAAAGATGACGACGAAAAAAAAACAAAAACCTTCGGCGGTTTTTGTTTTTTTTCGATGTGTCATAAATGATACAGCGTGTGTTAGATGTAATTATGGAAAATAAGTGCCATCTGAAAAAGTTGTGTACTCTTCGTTTTAGTTTGTTTTAGTAGATGTACCTAAGGTATTGTTGTACGAACCTAAGGTATTCATTGAATATTACATACTGGGTGATTATGATTTTTTTACCGTCTCGAAAAATATAGGCTGTAGTAGGTGGACGGAATAGAAGCCTACGGCAATGATATTTTATAATCTTTTTCATTTTACATTGACATATTATGAAGTTGATCTGTCAGTATATATTTGAGTACGTATTATTTTAATTCCGATGGTTTTATATTGATTTATTTATTTAGTTCAAAAATTTTGTTGTTATTTTTTTAGTATCGAAAGTTTAATTTAAATTAGTAGTATTAATTGATGAATCAATTTCATAATATATTAATGTACAATGAAAATAAAATGTAAAATATCAGTGCCATGGGCTTTTATTCCGTTCACCTGCTGCACCCTATCTTTTTCCAGACGGTGAAAAGTCACGCAGTATAGTAAGTAGTGCTCGTTTATATCCCACTTATAACATAAATTTTTAGTAACACTTAAGTCAATATTATTGACTCAAGAGATAAAACATCTAAGAAAGTAAGTCCTACGTGGACTACAACGTCGACGGTAGCGTAAGGGAGAATACATTAATATTTTAATTGTATGTCAGCTTCAGGTGATGCACTGAGCTACCCGGCGAGAATCTTTAGATCAAGTGAAAGCAGAATGTTATCCAAAAATGTTGAAAAAAGTGCCAGAGGTAGCTGATGAGAAGCTACATATTCAGAACAGGCGGTATCGCTTCTGTGCATCGCAGGTATCGCAGCTGGTGCGCTATTGGAATGGCTTAGGTTAAGAAGTAGTATTAAAATGGTTGTAGAAAGAGTGTACAGTTGCATATAGTTGACTCTCCAAAGTTAGGAGGAATTGTAACATCCTCCTTTCGAAAGGTAGTCTTGAAAGAGATGACTTAGAGAATCGCAAAATAATCTTGTCAAGTGTAGAGTCAAGTATCCCAAAACCGTAGTCAAACCACAATAAAATGGTGGTTCAAATTGGAGTTGTCAGAATGGAAGTCTTCGACTGTCCGCCGTTAGCAAAGAGAATGCTTTTTTCTTGATAAGTTTGTTTTACTCAAGTAATAAAAATATTTAGGGAATAAATTTTCAATTTATTAAAAACGTCTGGATTAAATCGTGTTTCTCGTTGCGAACTGTTTGAAGGGTAAGGTTTAAGTTTGAAAAAATGTCACTTTGAATGGGAAAGTGGATCAGTTCCAAAATAAATTTTTGAAAAAGGCCTGCGGCAACAGGACGTAACATCAGAATTACGGACATAATAATATTGCAAGTCGCCAAACATTTAGTAAAAAATTCGAGATAGGGTTACATAATTATGTACGGATCTTTGAAAATTTATTTTATACTAGCTGGTACAGGCGCGTTGCTGCCGCAGAAGAAATAATTGTGGAAATATCGTTTAAAATTTGGAAGAATTTTACTGTTCAATTATGAATGATAATACAATCATTGAAATTGAATGATATATAACTTTCAAATAAATTTGTCGATATATTACGTGCACCACCTACTGCACGATAATTGTACTATGCCTATAACTTACGCGCAAGTGCCAACAATAAATTGACAAAGTTTTACCGCAATCTGGTAAACGGTATAGCACAGTGTAAAATACGAACAAACAAATATTAATTTTTATATACTAGAAGATTGCAATTCGTAACTGTGTAAACGAGTCTTATCAAAAGCGAAAATCGTAAGTCAATTTGATGTTAATTAATAAAAGGAAATATTTTGTGTAAGTCAATGACTGAAAACATTCAACTGAAAGAAATCAACAAAAATATGAATTCGAAGTTTCTGTGCGTGATAGACTTCGTAATGAGGATATTTGTAGTAGACTCGAAATAGTGCAACCTATTAGTAAGCTAAAGTGGTAATGGGTCAGGCATATAGCTCGAACAACCGACAACCAATGGGGTTGAAAAATTCTCGACTGCCACTCATCTCGTGCCGGTGAGTAAAGTGTAGGGTGGGCCGCCACTAGATGGAGTTGCAGTCTACTAAGCGATGCAGGAAATCTATGAATGTAGGTGGCTCAGAACCGTGACTTGTGTCATCCCTTGGGAGATGCTTTTGTTCAGCAGTGGACTTGAGCTGTAATGATGATAACAATGATGAAGCCAAAAATATAACCTAAATAAATTTAGCAAGTGACACGAAAAAATATATGGTTTACTGAGAATAAAAAACATAGATAAACTTATTTAATGGCGCCTGTAATGTTTTCCTTATGGTAATACAAAGTCATATTGAACAAACATAAAATCAGATAATAAAATACACATCACAAAATTCAAAATCACTTACGTTTCAGGGCGAAACCAGCATGCGGTGTCCTAGCCTGCCAATAAAAATGTAAATGCTTCCAATAAAATTATGCTTTTGAATTGGCCGCCGTGGTATCACAAGCTTTGATGTTTTCTGAAGGTTATAATCAGAGACGAATATGTTGACATTGTTGCAGGCACGGGAGCATGAATTTCTATTCCCCGATGAAAATTCAGATCGCAAATATAGCGATGAATTCGATATCCCTGAAGTATAGCGCCAGTGAAACATCGGGCTATATTGTGAGTTCATCTCGAAATTAAAAATGTTATTTTTGTTCTTAATTAATCACAGAAGACATGAAGGGAAAAGATAAGTCTTACTGGTTTCATTTAAACATTTAGACATAAGATAATAAATTACTAGTTTCCAGTCTAGTGTCTGTTGTCAGTTCAGTGACTTTTAATTTTAAGTTATTCTAATTCTATATTGATTCCTCATTTTTTGCAACATATACGAATTCATAAATTATTTTGTAGGACTATTTAAGCAACTCATACAAACTATATTAAAAACCTTATTCAAATCCATAACGCTCAGAACCTTTAAGCAATATTTTTGGATCAAACTTAAATTGACATACTCCTAGTTAAAGGATTAGCGGATGATGGGTTGAGATCATTTTAGCGATGAATGGCGCGATGAACCTGTTCTTGATTGAAGAGGTAGTGGGTTTTGACGGGATTTTGGATTTTAAAACTCAACGGGATTAAAAGTTTAAAATAAAATTAATGATAATTTCTGCTCTAGTACATATTTTTTCATAAATAATCAGAATTTTAGTCAAACAAACTGCAAACGAATTTTGCTGATGCATATTATATGTACAAAATAATATGAGTGTTTAAAAATATATAAACAACACGAACTGATCATGAACTGTGATGATCCAAGTGAGAATACTACACCGTAGAAATTATTGTATTCTCTTCGGTTCTTAATTCTTCTGTAATATGTCAGATTATTTAGACATTTGTAAGTGGAATAAAACTGAATTGAAATCCGGTCATATTCAGGTCAAGTTAAAATAAATCGCGTAATTACAATTATACATGCCTTCATCATTAAAATATCAAGACTATGAAGCAATTGACACTATCTTTGTGTGCTTATAGGTTTTCCAAAGAAGTTTTTGTTTCTTATAAGGTTTATATTGTGCATTAAAATTACATATTATATTTTATACATGGTAGAGCCACGTTGCATTGACAAATGAACCGGCTCGACTGTGGTAGGATCACGCTCTCATAGAATACAAGGGTAAAATAGCAGCTAAATGCTGCTGTTTCGTATGGTGAGTGTATAGAACCGGAGATCCTTTTGACAGGAAACGAGGCATTCCATCTTAGTCCTCAGGGGTGACAACGCATCTGTATTTTGAATATTAACAGAAGATAAATGTAGATATCTATGGGCCTCAGTCTGAGCAAAATTAGAATGGCTCTCCAGCACCTTAAAAATGGCAGGGCCCCAGGCGAGGATGGAATTACAGCGGAGCTTCTGAAAGC
>DWHP01006008.1:0-11621 GCA_018247895.1 Parnassius honrathi | reverse complement strand
ATAGTATTATAGTCTAGAAGATTCGAGCGTGTTATTTGTAGTGAGTAAAGGAACTTTTGTGCTGGTTTTGACATTGATGTGTAGCTTAGGTAGCATTTTGATATAGTACGAAGTGAGTTTGCTTGTTCGATTGAACTCTAAACTTTGTAAATTGAGAGGAGTTTGCGTTACTGTTAGACTATAGTTTTGTGCTAAGTGACGTTACACTGGAGTTTGGCGCACGAAAGTGTGGGCGTCCTTTGAAGCCGTGCAGCGACGGCGGGCTTGTTCGCCTACCTTGGTGAAGTCAGCACTCACTATACACCTTCTTTCATATACAATAGGCTCTAATAGGTAATAGGCTCTTGTTGATTACCCTTCGGGTACGGGATCCTAAAAAGTACCTAGTTTTCCACTCACATCTGTACGGTTCTTTCTTCGAAGGACCATATTAGACACGTGCCTGGTTCTCGTATGACATGACCAATATAAAATCTGGACAGGTCAGTCCAGAGCTTGTTTCGGCAGATCTGGTACTTCTTCTCAGTTTCATGTTTTTGTGATGTTAAAGCGTTTTTTTTAAAAAAAACGACTTACAAAACAAATTTTATTTATCACTGACTGCCCTTCTTAGATTTTTATGTACTTACATAAATTGGATTAGAATATACCTAATATTGGGATATTAGATTCCTATAAGTTAGCACGATTATCGAAAATCAATTTATAGATTTAGAACTATTCTAATTAAATTAATTGATAATTTTAAGATTTTGGATAATCGTGCTTATTGTAGATGTTTTCGTTAGTTAGCAAATACCTAGTGTATTACCTATATCGAAAGTTCATTATTATGTACCTGCCTGTTTTTAATTTTAACTAAATATACTTTAAAATAGTTATGGGTACATTTTTGCGGTAACAGCGGTGGACACAAACGAAAGGAAGCATTTTTTCTACCTAAAGATGTAGATATGTGGGTATTACAACCATAAATAGATAGCAGCCGCTAACCTAGTGAGCAAGTGTGAGTGCGCGCCGCGCACTCCGTCCGTCCCACTAATCGGGGTGGCAATTTGTAGCGAAAGTCAAGATGATTTACACCAAACGGAGCGCGCGAAATTTTGTAAACAGATCTTTGGGAGTCTGGATCTCACGAAAAATCTATTGAATGTATCTGTTCAAAATAAAATTATTTGCGTTTTTGAACAACTAATCTATCCCTGTATGGTAACTGTTTTGCAATTTTCGTTCTTCTTATGGTATTTATTTCCGCCCAAAGATGTGTTAAAATTTGTGTTGAAATTTGGAATTTTCGACGCTTATAACTTTTAAACATATTCTTTTTTTATTTTTTCGTTTCCATACAGGGCTAGATAATGATGAGACAAATTGGAATAATTTTTTATTTTGAACGTACACCATCAAACAGTAGAGTAATCGCCAGACTACGTTTGTATAGAAGAATGAGCGACTAGTGTACTCTTAAAGCGTCCGAGTGTACGTGCAAGAACAGGTGCACTATCATAGTCCGATGGGACGGTTATCCGATACGACTGGAGATGGATAGGCGCAGGTCTAACGGCTTTATGTGCTTTCCGAGACACGGTAGTGTAGAACCGCCGACTTGCTAATTCCGGGCTTCTACTGTAAATAATGAGATGTTCCAAAAGGTATGGATCCTGGGCCAGGTCCTTGTACACTATACTTAAAAATAGGGAAACACATTTTAAACAGTTCTCAACCGTCCAATTATTTTATAATGGCTTTGTTTGCTGGTAAAGCACGGGAAATGACACTCGAAATTGCAACACAACAAAACCCGTCATGGCGGTAAGCCGTCATTTTTATTGATTAGTGACGTTTAACATCTTTAATTCACGTATTTTTGACACTGTTGTGACAACTGACAATTCTCTTTCTATGATCATTGGTCGCTTTATGGTTTACTGTCATTGTTTATAAGCACAGAGTAATTAAATCGGTGAGACACCATGTTGAAAGTCGATAAAAATAATTGATAAACATCAATTGTTTTCCATGACAGAATACATTTGAATGAATGTATTTTCCCGAATTCTACAGATTTTTCTCTAACTTTTTTTGATAGTGTACAAAGACCTGGCCCATTTTTAAACATCTGCTCATGTTGACAGAAAAATCCAACAACTGTGTTTGGCCCGGCCTGGTATTCGAACCCAGCACCTCATGGTCGGCAATCGCGATTAAGACCAGTAAGCCAACGATCCAGTCGTTATAGTAGCCGGTATAATTACAGTTTGGAACCATTGCAGCACGTAATCCTCTGAGGTATCAATGCAGATTCTTAACGTCAAGCTTTATAGCAGGCAACAACAGATAGAGAACTAAAGGTTTTTAACCGAGGATAATTAATCATCTGTCCATCCATTACAGCCTACAAACTGTTCACTGCTTAACATTGCTGCTCAAAATGGGATTTTTTTTAAACAAGAAAAAAAAAGTACTGTAGTTATCCCGCTTGGCAACCGCAGTTTTTTTAATAATGTTGAACAATTACCAGGTAGAAGCTGCTGCCCACCACATGTTTCAATTTTCCCCTGATCCCTGTTACGAGACCTACCGGTCGATATGGTGTATTGGATATTCTTACACCGCTACTATACCACAATGAAGAGTATTGTTTTGTTGCAACAAACGAACCTACGTTGCACATGATGTCACTTAAAATAATTGTTTAATTACACATCATATATCATAATATTGCGCACATACGAATTAGTAGGGTGAAGACGCAATGGGCCGGCCATATAGCTCGAAAAACCAACAACCGATGGGGTAAAAAGGTTCTCGAAGTATAGGGCGGCCGCCAATACATGTAGTCACGACCTGGTAAGACATGCAGGAAATGGACGGATGCAGGTGGCTCAGGATCGTACTTTGTGGCGTTCCTTGGGGGAGGCCTATGTTCAACAATGGCTAGTCCATTGTTGAACATAGGCCTTAATTTGAAGTTGAGTTGAAGGGCTGTAATGATAAATGTTGAATATTAGGAAATGACAACGAGAAATTGGTCAGGCATGGCTAGCATGATCGTAATAAACGTAGTACAGGGAGTAAAGAACAAAAGTAAGCTTTGATAATTTTATTACATTCAAACACACCTTTTTGCTCTCAGTGAATAAAATTTCACTAACTTGGTCCTTAGGTCTAATTTTCACAAATTAACTAGGTACCCTACTTACTACAAAGTATAAATATAATACATGTGTACACTACAACTTAGCAATACTGTCTATTTTGTCGCAAACAGCCTAATTGGTTCGACCTTTATACAAAAAAATCTAATTCCCTATGCAAATAAATATATTGAACTATTTTTATACTATGAAGAATGGAATGATCCCAATAGGCAAATTCAAGGCTCGAAGAACCCCCACCGGCCGACAGCGTCGGAGATCTGGTTTCACTGTTCCTATCTTCTTAGGTGGCGTGTTCTGGAAAGTAACGTTTCTTTTTTCATAATTTTTTTTATTTATTTATTCATCCTCCATTCCTATAAGGTTTTGGATAATTTAAAATTTGCTGCGAAGCTTCAATGCATGGTGACAGACTCGTATGCAAGTTTTTATGTTTAAGGTATGATACCCGAGTATGGGGTACGCCGAGCAAACAGCACTTTAAATTGTATCAAGCAACCATGGCACCGGAAGTATTAAACTTTGTTGGCTTGCTTTCTATGAAATTTTAGAGGCTCATTTAAAACGCGGCGGTCTCATTATAGACTGCGACGAAAAATCTATGTTTAAATCACTATGGTTAATTTGCGATAACATTATAGATAACGAGCGTGCAAGCACAGGAGAGAAATCAGGTGCGGGATGGTTTTGGAAGATAAAAAAATAAAGATACGTGAAATAAGAATAGAAAAGGATTTGGTTAACCCAGTGATGTGAAAAGTTTGTGTATTTGGCAGGTGCGGTAGATATATATGACAAGGATATAGAGACGAGTGAACGCAGGAGATAGAGTCAATGGGACTCTATACTCTATTGTGGAAAGTCAGAATGTGTCAAAAAAGCTCGTATGGCAATTCAAAATGCTGTGTTAGTCCCTACTTTAATGTGTGTTAGAAGAGACAGAAGCACGAGTTTAGAATAAATGCTTTAAAAATGCGTTCATTTTGGTCAGTACGTTAATATTATAGTCGTAACACGAATAGGTCGGCTCGACCGGGGAAGGACCACCCATTTTACTGGAATTGAGGCATTCCATCTTAGTCCTCACGGGTGACAAAGCATCTGCATTTTGATTCGTAATCGAGGAAAGATGTAGATAACTATGGGCAACAACAACCACTTACCATCAGGTGGACTGTGTGCTCGTTTGTCACCCTTGTGCTATAAAAAAAATGTTAGGGCTGAACATGAATGGGTGAGAAATTGTGTGATAAGAGAAAAGTGTGGTTTGTGAGATAATGTTGTGACCAGAATTAAGAAAATAATGTTTCAGGGTTTGGTCGTGTAGAAGGAATGAACGAGAAACGAGTGAGAAAACAAATTTACGTTGCAGATGCTTACGGCTGAGTCGGAAGGGATGCCCTAGACGAAAGTTTATCGACCAAATTGGCGATATATTTAAAATGGGCCAAATTAGGAGTACCCTTAACCGACGAGCGTATATGCGTATGGTATATGGATGTAAAGGAGAGATAATTTTTTTAGGAAGTCTCTGCCTACCCCTTTGGGCGACAGGGGTGAATATTTATGATTATGATATGATATGATTATCGATCAGTGCGTTACAGATATTCATATCAAGCAGCCGTTTTCTTATCATGCTAATACTATGTTATCAGTTATTAGCAACTTTATATGATATTATGTGTATGTGTAAGAATTACACTCCACTGGATAATAAACTTCAGATGTAAGTTATGCAGAATGCAGGCAGTAGCAGCTTTTGTGTCAGATTTGGCGAACATTCCGCAGAACTGTATAAAAGGAGAAGAATGTCTAGTGGATAAAGTATTGATTTGCAGAGAGATCAAATTAAGCGTGGACGTGTGTGTGCGTGTCTCACCAGGGCAGCGGGGGCTTGTGTGCGCGGCGGTGCGCGTCCAGCAGCAGGCGGTCCAGCTGCGCGCGGCACGAGCAGTGCAAGAACTCTCGCGGGCGCACTCCCCTCAGCACAGTCGCCAGCGACGGCTTCACATTGTAGAAGATGATCGTCTGCCCACGCGCGTGGAAGTCCTCGATCAGCGACTTTATGCCCTGACATACAATCCATACCTAATTGGTTAAATATAATACGCATTGAGTGTCAAAAGACTTAAGCAACGCCTCCATAGTGTTGTCGCGCGCTCGCTAATGACGTTTACTAAGCAGATCCTCTTCGCTTATTTGTATGGACAGGTGCTCGCGCCACATACGTTCCTCATATGACACCGTACTATCGTTTTCGCGCTTGCGCTAGTTGTTTGCCAGCAGTTGTACTTTCCCTTTCATTACCGCGACGCGTCTACACTAAAGTCTCGAATACACACCTACACGCATTCAGCGCTTACATTTTGTCCGTGCTCGCCTAGTTAGTTGGTGCGCTATACTCAGTAAGCCAGCGGTGCGTCTCTCTCTTTCTCTCTTTGTATACACGTTCAGCTAATGTTCCTACAATTACCGAATGTACGCCCTAGAACAACATGTGACACAGGGAAATTAAAACAGGTAATGGGTAGCAGCGTTTTCCTGATAATAATACACGCGGCAGAGCCACGTTGCAGCTATATTGTGGTTGTAGCACGAGTGTGTCGGCTCGACCAGGGAAGGATCATGCTCTCGCAGAATATCAGCGTAAAATAGCAGCTTGGTACTGCTGTGGCTGTGTTTCATACGGTAAGTTTGGCGGTGGAATGTAAAGGGGAGATCTCCCGCCGTGCAAAGTGTTCTGCTCGGGGAGCAGACAACGCTCCGAGTGGTAGTTAGTATTATAGTGTTTTTCATTCGGAACTTTGATAGCGCGATTTAGGCTTCAATGTGTTTCGCTTGTGGTGCGACGACGGCGCCGCCACAAGACTGTAGAGATCCGGAGACCCTCTTTACTGGAAACGAAATGCCTCGTCCATCTTAGTCCTCAGGGCTATAAACGCATCTGCATTTTGATTTTTAATTGAGGATAAATGTAGACTGTAGGTGGAATGTGTGTGTTCTTCATTTATTCTTTCATTATAGCCCATAAAAAGTCCACTGCTGAACATAGGCCTCCCCCAAGGAATGCCACAAAGCACGGTCTCGCACCACCTACTGCCATCGATTTCCTGCATGTCTTACTATGTAGTGACTCCATCTAGAGGGAGGCCGTCCTACAATTAGCTTACTGGGACTCCGCGGACGTGAACGTTGGGCTGTGTCGGCGGGTCTGATTACACTGGTGCGGTACCTTGGCGGCGGTGAAGTCGGCAGCCTGCACGTGCGAGGCGTCGAGCACGAGCGGCAGCGTGTGACGCTCGGCCGCCTTGCGCAGCGCGCGCCGCACGAACTCCGCGGACGGGAATGCCAGCGCGCGGTCCACCGTCGCCACCACGTGCTCCACGCCGTCGCCTGACTGCACAAATAGTATATACCATGTGTATGTTGCTCTCAAGGTTTCGTTACCTCCCATGCGCGTGTCAGCAGCGGGGCCAACAATACAATTTAATAACAATGTGACGATACTCTTACTCATACTATATATTATACTCATAATGCATCCTATAATAATAATAATGATAATGTTTATTGATAAACAAAGTATGGAACACACTTATTATCTAATCTTAAGATTAAAGTTAATCAGAAAATTAACATTTTAATTTTAATTAGTTAAATCTTAATATTTGGAAAATTGGAACGTAAAGTGTACGCTAAAAGATAAAAATTGCTAGCATTTAAACTAGGCCAAGCCTGTGTCTTAAATGCTAGTTTCTTCCTTAAAGTAAATTTACATAGAATATACACTTAACCGCTAACCAAATTACAACTTTTTAATAACGTGCTAATAGGTGCTTATAATTATTTAATAATGTTTTATTTTAATTTAAGTTTTAATTTAAATTTTAGGACTCAGCTCATTTTTTTATTGTAAATAGATCTTCAATGTCATCATAAGTTTGTGATTTAAGCCAAACTGTCAACTTTTTTTTGCAATTGTATTTATTAAGCGGATATATACTAATCATTCGGTTAATTTTATTATATAGAAACGGGCCAATAAAACATTGGAACTTTTTAATAAAGTAAGTCCTAAAAGGAATATTAGGACACACTCTGTCCTTCCTTCGCGTTTGGGCTTGTTTTGGGTCGTAAGAGACTTTCTTATGTTGGGATAAAATCGTATCAACTACGTACAGTTGTCTTACCGTCAGCACATCACACATAGTATACAATTCAACAGTGGGAAATCGGTATGGTTTAAAAGTCATAACCTTAAGTAACGCGCGTTGGGCCCTTTCAACTCTTATTATACGAGATTTTTTAACACCTCCCCACGCTCTTATGCAATATGATATTACGGATTGGGCCATGGTATAATAGACTGATTTTAAAAGTTCAGTGTCAGCAACATGCCGCATTGTTTTAAAAATATAAATCAGTTTGAGAATTTTTCCCGATATAATTTTAATTTGTGGTATCCACGTTAGGGTTTGATCCAAAATTACTCCAAGGTACTTTATTGTGGATGTACGTTCTAGTACTTTACATTGGCATGATGTTATATGTGGATGAATATTTTTATAAAGGCTGTATAAGCGCTTATATACTTCAGGTAATTTAAAAAATTGCACAAATTATAGAGCTTTATGCGTTAGTGGCGCTGTACAGTAGCAGTACAATCATATAAGTAGCTATATAACAGCTGTATTATAACTGTTCTTTGGTGTATAATTAATTTCAAATGAATATAAAACAAAAAATAATACCTTAATTTTCGATAACGAGATTATATTTATAAATTTTATTGAATGATGGCGACATTATTTAAAGTCAGAGTGAAAACCTAAGTGTAGATATTTGGTTTTATCATGAAAAACATTATCTTTTTGATTGCATCATTACAAAAATTGAATGCGTGTAAAATCAATATTAAGAACTGATATAAGATTGTACTATAAACATTTTATGAATTAGTCGAAAACTTATGTTAATTACTTCTTTCGGACTTTCTGACTTTAAAGTAAACATGAACCACCTCGTTACACAAGACTCTTAAGAATTCGACGCATCCAATCATTAAGCTACTCCGCTATTTAGCCGACGAAAATTCTTTCATCGGGTCCGTTCTGCACCCCAATCGAGTTTGGGAAGACCCAGGCGATCCTGAAACAAAAACAAGGTAAATGTCGAAACTCTTAAAATTTTATAAAACCATTGGTTTTATTTCTATTATAGTAGAGCTTAAATTTAAAAAAACTCATTATTTCCTAAACGACTCGAGTAGTTAGACTACTTGAATAGAATTTGAAAGAACACACTTATTCCCTCTATGTTCTAATGTGCGCAGCTAAATCCTTACATGCACCGCTAACTAAAACTATTTAGCTAGACGGCTTTGAGTAATTACTACGTAGTAGAGCTATATTATGACTGTGGTGTGAATGGATCGGCCTAACAGGAATAGGATAAAAAAAGGATGAGAAAGCATAGTGCTGCAGAATACTAGCATAGCAAGAAAACTAGCAGCGGCGTAATGCTTTGTATGGTCAGTGGAAAAACCAAGGCATTATTAACTGATAAAGAGGCATTCAATTTAAGCCCTTAGGGTTAACAATACATCCGCATTTTGATTTGATGCATCCACTTACAATGAGATACTGTGTGCTGTTTAGTCACTTGTACGCTTGTATAAGAAAAGAGTATTTCTTTTTCCAGGATAGTTTTCTACGTATATTGTGTCATTTTTCATCCATAGTCTATACCTGTGGTGTATACACTTAAAATCGATCTCTAGCATCCATACACCCTAATAAAAAGTATACTATACGCTCATGCATTTTTATATTTTTAAAATCCTGAAAGTATAATCTATGTCTCTGACACGTATACACTGTAACGGTACACATTAATAATTCAGTTTTGGTTTGACCACGTTTTTTCTTCTCTTACCAATACACTTTATAACCGTATATTTATGCTTAAGTTACATTTGTTATTTTTAGTTAATTAATTAATTTATTATTATTTAGTAATAATTTTAGGTGATTAATTATTTTTTCTAATAAAAAGATATAAACATACTGTTCAGCTGAATAACCATCATGGGTATTAGGTACTAGACATTGAATTTGGAAAATATCGAACATCATTTTAGAAGATGATTATTTTCCAGGAGATTCAGTTTCAGAAGTGCGATGTTCAAAGTGACGTAGAAGATGCTTATTTAAGAGAAGACGATCAATTATTTTTGGAACAACCTGAATCTTCTGCTTTTCAAACTCCAAATAGTTTATCCATCTTAGAACAATTCGACGTAATAATGGTCACTGTTGGTCAAATACAAAGACTCAAAGAAAGGTTTGAGTTCTTGATCATGTATCCAAGAATCGACGATAATTAATTGCGAACAGATCTCACAAAATATGACGCTTTTATTCCTTTGAGAGGTATATGGGAACTATTTATATATCAGTGCAGAGTTAATTATGTTCCGGGGACAAATATCACTATTGCACGCATGTACATATCAAACAAACTGGACAAATATGGAATTAAATTTCCCATTATGTGTGATCCTTCTTCAAAATACATGATCGACGCTTCATCTTACACGGATAAGATAACCAACACAGGAGTTCTGCCGCTTACTACATACTTCTAAAAGGAACTTTACTTGTGGCAACTGGTTCACCTCGACACATCTTGCAAAATCTTTTACATCCATATTAAACTATATGCACACCAAGGTATGGTGGGCAATATCCTTTCAAAAAACGTGAATACCGGAACAGAACGAAACTTACTATCACATCCAAATGGTTCTTCTACGTTTTGTTCGAAGTTCCATTAACGCTAGTTTCACATAAGCCTAAATCCCTGAAGACTTAAAAAAAATTTCGTTTTATCGTATTTTAATGAAAAAGCCGTTGTCAACGTGGAGTCCGGAGAGCCAGATGTGAATATTATTTTATAACCAAACGAAAGGAGGGGTCAATTCAAGGAATGCCTGAAATATGTCAAGCAGGCGCAAAACAAATAGATTCCTATCCACCATAGAGGTTTTCTATAGAATTTATGAACATCATATTTAATCATAATAAAATAACTAAAAATTACAAACCACTGGTAAGAATTTTTTTATGAAATAAGTAAGTACCAACTTATCGACATATTGAATAGAAAAACGACTTGCAGTTGCGCCTTTGAAGCCGACACGAGACAACATCAAACAAAATCTTAGAAAACTCACCTGAAACAATGAATGTAGCTAGTAAAGATCAATTTGAATAAAAATACGCCGCTATTTTGGTAATTTTGTTATTATAAAAAAGATAATGTCTAAATGAGTATCCTATAAATGTAAGAAGCCAATGTGTGGCCAACAAAAGGCGAAAGTTTGTATTGAAAGTTGATTTTCAATGATTGATTAATATAGATTTAGAAGACAAAAAATAAGTAATGATAGTTTTAATTTACAAAAAAAAGTATTGATTTCAAATAGAAGTTATTTTTTTTAATAAGTTTAGTATGTAAATAAGCTAAATAATTAAATAAAACATGGTTTTACGATTTTATTTAGTCAGATAGAATCCATTGATAAAAATATATAAATGTCGCTGACTTTATCTTATGTAGGTAAATTTTATAGTACACCACGCTTCATAACGTATGATTAGGCTTAAAGCACTGTCAAATAAGATTACGCTTCTGGGGTTAAAATCAGTCCTTCCTCACCTCCATAACATAATATTCAACGTACCTTTTTTCTTCAACACATCAAATTGTTTTACATGGAGCCCTAAATCACTTTTACGTTCTGTCTTTTACATTGCCATATTTTATTATCTACCTTCGAAAAAGAAGAGTGTTTTAATATTTTATTAAATATTTAAAACACCATATGTGGAAGAGCCACATTAATGTGTTACATTTTGCTATTTGGTTATTCGCTTGTCTTGTCATATGATAAAGTTGTTACGAAAATTATTGAAGTTCTTAGTTAAATAAAGTTCTATTGTTTTCTTTAACTTAACATTACTTAAATCATTGATTTTATCGTTCACTATTGATGATCATCATCATCGTGATCATTACCAAAAGTGAATAATTACTAATAAGACAATGCACTTTACCGTCTTCGGCAGCATCACCACTTACCAGCAGGTGGAATTGTAGCCGACCACTGGCTTATAATAGTAAAAAAAAAACCGTTATCATTATACAACTTCACAAGTCGCCTTCTGAACATAGCCTCACAAGTAATTTAAACATCGCTCGTCAAAATACAATACTAGATTACTTTTTTTTACAATTAATACATATTGATTAGAATTTGTATTCACTTTCAATTATAAAACCTATTTCATTTCAAAAAACATCTTTTAAAATAATAATAATATCAATCTTTATTGATAAACATATTAAATGTACAAAAAATTACAATGGTCAACAGCCTTTAACCTAGAACATTATACC
>DWHP01006007.1:0-11621 GCA_018247895.1 Parnassius honrathi | reverse complement strand
AACTGCACTTCCGGCATGGAGCACTCACACCGCGGGATGGTCGGCGGCGTACTCCCCCCGTCATCGAGAGTCGAGTTAAACGCAAAGAAAGAGCCTAGTAAATAGGCTTTCTCCTTTGCGGTGTGGGCCAGTGAGTCGTCCCCCCTGGGCAGAGATGGAAGAGATGGCTGACAGAAATACGAAATGGAGAGGTCTTAGACATGCGTTATTATTGAGAAAGATCTTTAATCTAAATAATATTATAGAGGCCATCCTTTTGTTTGTAGAGCAAACATGTGTGCTTAAAAAAAGGATTTTAGCCGTTGCGACTGGCCACTGAGACAGAAATTCGGTCTAAAGGAAATTATTGAAAACTTGTAAAATTGTACATTACATAGTTTTAGCTTTAACAATAAAAAAAGATAGTACGCCGTGCGGTAGTGACATAAGAGAATCCTATATCAGAAATGTATCATGGCCATCCGTTAGATTCAGATAGTCCGAACTTTTCTAGAATGGATGTTTTGGTCTATCAGTATTCATTATTAAAATCACACACAACCTCAAATATCATCATCATCAGCGTCATCTTTTTAGACCGTCACAAATTACTGCTTAACATTGTTCCATTGGTAGGAACCAGTGCTTATCCTTTTACAATTTTAATAAGTAACATAGCAGAAACATTCACCAAGCTAAAAGAGGAGAAGTGTCCGTCACGTTAGAACAACAGCGTGGCAGTAGTCAGTTTATATACTATATTTTATAATTTAATTCTCGGCGTTGGCAATTGTTTCATTCACTAGCGAGGACGTGATATAATAGCAGATAAAACTGCAATCTCAAATTTTTAGAATTTATTGCCGCACGAAATAAATTTTGCGACGTGGAATAAATTCCTTATCGGCCACGATTCGACAAAATTTTAATACTACTCACAAGATGTGGTAGCTCAGAGATTAAGCCTTCGGCGAAATTGCATGTATGCGAACAACCAGCTGCCGGCCATAAAATTGTTAATTATAATAATTTTAAGAGCTGATTTGCCATGTGCTTGGCGATGAAGGGAAACATCGTGAGGAATAAAATATTTAGAAAATGAGAAGAGGCTAGCAGTGGTACGTTTAATAGCTGTGACTGTGCTTTACTATTTTTTAGTTTTTATAACTTATTTTAGGCTCGTTATGAATTTATTCTCGCATTATAAAAAGTGCGTGACGTATTTAGACGGTGTTTTCTTCGTCGTTTACCGCCACGGAACAAGATGGCAGGGCTCGTAAAAGGCATTCTACACGATCGGGACCAACCATAATCGTCGTGACCTTGGTCGAGTTGATGTAAAATTGAACAGTGTAGATATCGGCTGTCTGAGCAATGTTTTGGTTGGTGTCCGACGGCCTTGGTCGCGAGCGCATCCCTCACGACATGTCGGGTCCGTGGTTGACCCCGACCGTGTGGAAAGCTGTCGGTCGATTAGAGCGCCTCAGTGCGCGCTTGGCAGTCGTCGTGGGGTATATAACCATGGTTGCGGGTGCACGTTACCGCACGTTGCAATGGCGCGCAATTTTAAGTAATTCATTAAGTGTCTTGATCCATTCTTAGAAAATTTCAAAAGACTTCGGAATCAAGAATCCTTGAAATATTGAGATTGTTCAAAGTAATTCGCTCTTTTAGCTACAGTTTCATCCACTTTCTTTTTTTCTTTGTTTTTCTTCTTCACTCAAGCATAAAAAAGTTATTGCCAAACCAATCTTTTGTTGCTTCGAAAGACAAGGAGCCATATTTAGCTAATTCCTTACGCTTTGCTTTTTTTTAAAATAATCTTTAATGACCAATTAAGTATTATACATTTTTTTCCATTTCACAAAAAAAAACTCAGTTTTTCAGATATTATGTATAATATAGTTAGATCCCTCATGGCATTTCTCCTTATTTGCTTGTTTAGTTTAATCACTAGACTAAGCCCGACAGACACAAGGACAGGGAAAAATGTTTTACGAATGGTTATTTATTTCAATGACGTGAAAATAACCCTTTGAGCTCAATAAAAGACAGTTATTTCAACATTACAATCAGACACTTCTATTTTATTTATATATATAGTAGTGTTAGTTTATTTAGAATACATACATAATGCTCTAGAAACACCTAAAAACATTTCATTTGACATATGAAATGTCTTAGTACTTAAATTTTATGATTATTCTCTTTTGTCTAAGCAGTTATTAACAATTGAATATATCTAATAAACTAGTGCTGTTTTTATGTTTCCAGACCAACAAAGAGAGAATCCTAAGCAAAACCACTCTCAATAATTTATAGTACGCTTAAAATAATTTGCTACCAACAACATGGTTTTTGGTGCATGTGTGCATGCAGCATTGGATTACTATGGGCGGTTAAAGAATAAAGAAAAATGTGTGTGCAGTGTTAAGAAGTTAAGTTTGGTTTGGGTGCCACTTAAAATGTAAAAGGAAGGTTGCTTATTAATAGAACTATTGGATGATGTGCACATATTACACACATATTGCACACTCCTTACACACTAGTGCAATATTAGCACAAACAGTATTACATAATGGTGTAGTTAGAAGTTTTAGAGAGATATAATATGGTCATATAATATGGTAATAAACAAATAAAGATTTTTCTTTCATATACCCATTTATCCCAACATTACACTTACAACTACATTTTTAATTGCTATTATCCATAGATATTACATATAATATTAATTTAGATGACAAAGTGACAACTTGATGAGACAAAAAGGGACAATGGATCCAACTGGCTCAGGACCATTATTTGTGGTCCATGGGGAAAATTTAAGTTCACCAGTAGACTTACGAAAGGCTATAATGATGATGATAATGTCAATTTACATAAAGATTATGGTTCATATACATACAACTAATAACATTCTTTATAATCACTTTTGAATCACAAATGTTAGGAAACATATTTTCTTCACTACTCATTTGAATTCATTAGCTTATTTACTAACATTGATTTATTATTTATCATTTAGATAAACATCTATGACAGATTTTTATGAAGCAAATTAACTATATATTTGTACATTTACATTTTCAAATCTAGTTCAAGGTGGAATATATACATGTTATCAAAGATGATAAAGCAAGTCTCATGGATGAGAAAAGTTAGTTAAGACAAAAACCATACCAAAATCCAATGGCCAATAATAAGACTGAAAAAGGTTGATCATCAGTCTGAGCCTAACCAACCGCCCCCCCCCCCTCCCGAGCCATCCGGAGTCCCCATGACCATGGGGACTAAAGCACCCGAAACGTTGGGAATTAAAAGTAGAGCGATAAAATCAGTAAAAGCGGTTTTATGCAATGTGTAGTGTTCGCGTAAATACAAGAAATTATAGAAGATGTTACTTTTACTTAATTTATATTTAAAAATTAATACTTCAAGAAACAATACGCACGAATAACCGATTAGCAGTTATGGACTTGTTTAAATTATTTAAAATAACATGTACCATGAGGCTCGAGACAAGTTCTTTGTTTCGAATGTAATTTCGCGTTTGAAAAAGTTATTTATTACAAATGTGATGTACAGATTTGTTTTTATAATTTAAAATAATCATTGAAATTTACTTGTACATGCTTTACAATAAATTGCGTATAAGTAAACAACACTGGAGATAGTAATTTTTTGGAGAAAATAATATTTATTTTACTTACTTCTTCTAGTGCGTTGATAGTCTGACGACATTGTGGCATACGCGATACGAATGTCGAAGTAGTTGGTGAACTGTAATCTTCTCGTGTTTCCTCAATAAAATCACTGATACCAATAAGACCCGGCATGATGACCACAATCGCACAAGCCCACACAAATAAAAGTCAACTTTCACATTCGCACACGATATTTACTCACTAAATTTGGAAAACAAAAACAAGAGATAAATTAAAGGCATTGCGATAGATTGAAGACTTCAAGTTCAGTGCAAATAAAAACAATTTCGCATACAAGATTTCAACAAAACACGCCCGGCCCAAAAATCATGTACAAACTGACTAACCACAGAAGCACAGAACACTTTTTTATTGCTGACTAACAACACAGAGTAGTTTGCAGTGCTGCCATTGAAAAGATTTGAGTTGCCGTAGGACAGAGTCTAGTTTGCCGGTTTGCCGTATTTTAAGGATAAAATGACTAAGTTGTCGCATTTCTTATTTTTTATTTTAAAAATATTTATTCCTCATTTGTTTCTTCTCCTCAAAGGTGTCTTATCGTTTCGATCACTTCAGATTCACATTCATGTTTATTTACGTCTTTGCTTCTCAATTTTTTTATCAATTTCATTTTTTTTTCATTAATTTGTTGTGCATTGATTGAATGTAAATGTTATTTATAACTAAAAGTTAACTTTATTTTAAATAATCTAATAGAAATCACTCACATAACATAATATACAATTTTGCACACGTTTTAACATAGTGTCATTAACTAGGTAAAATTGTTTATTTCGTAATCAAATTGCTTTAAGATTTTAACAAACGCGATATATTTTTTGAGGTTTATGTATGTACGTATAAGATATCCATCTACGACATTAAAATTATAAATTATAATCAATAAGCAATTCGATTGGATAAAGAGTGTATCTCTGATAACCAGCGCGGTTGTACGAAGCTTTGTCTCTGTTCCGTTTGTTAACTTATATGATATATATGTTTCGTTTCATTCATTACACTAGTGAAAATAAGTTTCGTTTAACCTTATGACCAATTGTCGTATTTTTTGATATTATTTTTGCCGTGTATATAATGTCGCACCCGTATGCAATATTTTCTAAAAAAAGTGGATTGCCGTACAATACGGTTATTGCCGTATCAATTCCAACGCTGGTACTTTGAATACCTAACAAATAAAATTGGAAACGACTGACCACAGATTAACAGACTGATTGAAGACTGAAGTTTTTTTTATTAGCAGCTATGCAGATCTAGGGAAAGAGACCAGTATCACTACGACCTCGATGATCTATTGTGATCGCTGCTATGGCTATAGTTCACGGCTAAGCCCTACGTCTTCAATGAATAGAAGGAGTTGCTTAGCTGTGAGCAATTTCTCTTTTTCTGTGCGGAGTAGATAGTTTCTCAGATGAGTGTTACGTATGCGCATTAAGGGTTCGCAATCAGTTAGGATGTGTAGAAGCGTTTCTTCCGTTATGGAACAGAACCGACACATCCTTGAGTTACTTAGTCCCAGGATAGACATGTGCTTTTTAAAACAACAATGTCCAGATAGGGCTCTTGCCGGAATGAGCAATTTATTTTTACTTAATCCCAGGGCTTCTGAGGCGAATTTACGATCAAAAGCCCGGATTAAAGTTTTAGAATGTTTTCAGCCTGGTTGTTAGACCAGACCCTAAGTGATTTATTGTGATCAAGAGTTTCAAGGGTCAATCGGGCTAGGCTTCTTGAGATTCCACAAAATGGCTCAGGTCCAAACTATGTACACTTTGAGCCCTTTCAATTCGCTTCCTCTTCAAGGCACTTTCAATATCTAGAAAGGCACAGAGAGCTACATGCTACAAGCTGTATTTCTTTATCTTCCAATGCTTTTTCGATTCTGTCAATGATGCTGATCAGGGCTGTTTCCGTAGATTTGCCTCTACGGTAAGCATCCTGGTTGCAACGTATGGGCCTCGTAGCTAGAGCTACATCCCTTATATATCTATCTATAACCTTTTCCATTGTCACCCCTTGTGTGGCGATCGGCCAGAATCTGGCCGATGGTTTATCACGCGCGTCTGGCAACCGACCAGATTCTGGCCGATCCGCCATTGGGTGTTTGGCGGGTAAAATGACCGGCGACAATGATTGCTAACACATATATACTTATAGAAAATTACAGACCGAAGAAAGAGTACGCAATACAACGCTACTAAGGTACTCTATTGTTTAAAGATTTTGAATAAACAGCTTGTGACGCAGTCGTTTGTGAATTTAGTTTTCGTGTGGTCGCCCGTAGCTGTTATTGTGACTTTTTTTATACCTATATCGAGTGAATAGTGAAGTTTGGTACTGTTTTAACATGGAACAGTAAGTTACCAACATATTTTAATTAATGGATTTGTGTCCTTTTTATAAAGGGATTTGTGTCCTTTTTAATCAAAAATTTAATTTTTTCCTTCTAACATAAACGGCTGTTGTACTTTCTTACCTTATACTTTTTTTTACCTTTGTTGTTGATGCAAAATACATTATTCATAGCAAATCCTTTAGCAAATTAATTTATAATAGTAATTACATACGTTTTATGTGTTCAGTGTGTCTATCTTTCACTATATTTCACAGAATATCAAAATTAGAAACACAATAAACAATCGGCCAGAATCTGGCTGCTTGCCACACACTACAGCCGTAATACAGATTAAAGCGTTGTGACAACTCGTGTAAAAATTAATATTAGTATTAAATAAAATTTTATGTGTAGTGTTCGCGTAAATTTAAGAAATCATAAGAAATCATTAATATTAGTATCTCATTTTAGGTTAAGAAAATACTCCTGACCTAAAAACTGCACACAAAGTATCGAAAACAATTCTCACCAGATTTACAGAAATCTAATTTTGCGTTAGTGGTCAAATATTGACTTGACCGGGTATTCTCACCATTAAGTCAGTTACTAATTGCTTTTCCTACCTGACCGCTCTTGGAGTGCTCGTGTATTGAATCTTATTGTTTTATTTTTCGATATAAATTGAAATTAAACCAATAAATTTGTCGTAGTATGCTACGAACTTTGCTACGAGTCGACACTATGTATTCTGCTGCGGAACGATCTCCGCTCCGGCTCTGTAGCCCGAAAGACATTGAACGAATACCGCAAACTCAAAACCAAAAAGAACTATTTGTGTACATGACTCTGTCGAGTTTTAAGCGTGCCTGGTAGGTACTACTAGGTAGGTTTAAGCAGCCTCGTACGCGTAGTGTAGGGCGACCCCCCACTAGATCGAGTAACGACCTGGTAAGACATGCAGGAAGTCAATAAATGCAGGAAAAACCCGTTCCCGCTAGACATTAATACTTATTATCGCCGAAGCGCCATAGCTCCGTGGCGACTACTTAAATAACATGCGCTACGTGTTATGGAGAGATAGCGCGCTATGACATTGCGGTATGCGCTATATTATAGCGCACGTATATATAGGTGGATACACTGTTAGTAGATGCGTTGTCACTTGTCACCAAAAAGTCTGTATCTTTATATTTACCATACGAAGCCTTGCAACACTAAGCTGCTATATTACGCTGATATTCTGATATCAAGCTCTGCAACCATAATATAGCTGTAACGTAGTGCTTTCAGATATAAATATCAATTACTAGGCAAACGAGGTTGGATATCGATCTTTAGATCACAGCATCCACTTACGCTAAGATAGACAGGCTGTTGTGCTTGTTTGTCACTCTTACTTGTATACAAGATAAACGCGGTAACCGTCTGGTAGTTGGCTTCTGCAGTCAATGAACACCTGCAGCTAACTTCGAACAAAGGAGCCTGATTCGTCAATATTTCTGAAGTCGAAATGGAATGCCTCTAATTATACTGGCTCTCTATGCCCTTCAGAGCGAAACAGTGCAGCGCACGCACTGCTGCTTGTCAGCAGGAATAGGTAAACAGCTTAGTAGTTTAGATAAAAAATAACAAAGGAAAGCTTACCAAGCTTAAGTTCCAGCACGTTGACGACCACATCACACAGCTGATGACGAATTGTCGGGTTTCGGGTTGAGAGTAGTTCGCGTTGCCAATAGACTGGGGAAAAGTTTTTTTTTATTACTATGGTGTAGAGTAACAAGCTTAAGTCGGTTCACGCCCAACGCGTATAGCAATGAAGTGGAATAATTTTCCAGCGTGTATTATTGGCAGCGAAGAAGAATCCTCTACCTCATATCATACCATGGTTGTCATTAGAGGCGACAGACAGAAATAAAACGCGTGATGATATGCAACAGCATCTTCCAAATGACAACTGAAAATAATTAAAAACTACGGTCGCCAAACCCCACATGCCAGCGTGGCAACTGTGGAAAATATTCCCATATGAGGCATTCTACGAGAGTGGCTTATACCCAGCAGTTGATGGGCATGAAAGGATTTTTTTACATTAAGTCAGTGCGCTTTACAACCTATAACTACATCATACCATCGATGGGGTAACAGTAAAGCACCAAATGATATTAGCAAAAAAATTGTAGCATTTATGTGATCAATCCTGATTCACAACACTGCACGCCTGGCCAATGCTGATCTATTCCATAATGTTCGACCCCAGAAAACTCCCTGAATATTATATTCATAACCAAAAAGACGCAAAACGACATTTAATTATAACCTTTTACCTCGAATTTATATATTTAGTAATATACCTAGCGATTAACTGTACAGTTTTATCGTTTATAGTTTTTTATAATATGTCATAGTTCATAACCACAGCAATTAAACCGTGTGTAGTTTCTACTGTAGGGATAAAAAATATTTTTGTGTATCAGCTTGATTCTAATATTTTGAATAAATAAAAAAACTTACCTCCATGATCGGACTGGAGGCAAGCACTTTGCGCTAGACTTGTGTTTCGCTGGCGTTCCCATCGACTGCCACGGTACTTCATCGCGTACTTTACTGAAACCGTTTTCCCGGCACCGGATTCTCCGCACACTGACAAACAGTACTCGTTTTTATACTTAATCATTAATATTGATCTTTGCTTGTAAATAATGATCCAGTGTTATATTCACATCTAGATTTGTTCAGATTTTTAGATTTTTAAATATCAGCAATTTATATAACTAATATTCAAAGACAAGAGTGTCTGTCTAATTAGTATACACCTGTATGCTTACCAATAATACTTTGGTCTTCCCGCTCCCTTTCCAGCTTTGTATATGCCTCCTCGGAGACGGCGAATATGTGCGGCCCAGGTCGCCCATATTCGACGTCTCCGAGCCGCCTGACCTCGGTACGCCATAATTGTCTCATCACCTTTATAGTAAAAATACTAAAAAAATATTTTTATCAAATAAATTTGAATACTCTGCCGCAAGACGCGGGATGGCGACGTAAGAGGGTTCTCTTCCTTTACTTCTGAATTTTATAATAGTAAAATACTACCCATCTAAAAACATTGCGGTCTTCGAATTGGAATAACTGTCTTAATTAACATAATATACAACAATCGGTACATTCTAGGTTAAACCAGGAAAATACATCTCACTGCATTGAGAACATGATAATTCCTGCCAACACCCTACAGTAGCAAGCGTTTGCCATAGTTGCAACATCTGGGTGGCGGAGTCAAATGTTTACTTGGCAGGTTGCTCTGTCCATTAAGTCAGTAACTTACCATAAATACTTTATACATAGTAAATTAACTTACCATACATAGGCAATTCCCGCAGTATGTGTAAATTGCATTTCTATCGCAGAATCTGTAAATAATTTACAGAGATTTAGTTAATAATAATATAATTCACAAGCGACGTCTATATTGTTATTCTATTACCTTATTCATTATTATTTTTGACAGCATTATTGTTAATGATAACAATAATATGAAACTTCTAATGAAAAAATAACTTACGCTTGGCTAGATTTTTATAAAGCTTTAAGACATTTATCTATTTTAACATACTTAAGAAAGCCCGAAGAAAATCTTCTCTAAAAATAAAATTTCCATCTATTAAAACCCATAGTCTATTTTCTGGATGTTAACGCTGTTAGTCTATGCGACTCTTACAGTTTCATCTGCTAAAAAAGGGAAAGGCAATGACGTTAAAACCCATAAGAGTCTATTGCTGAATATAAGCCACCCCATTACCTCCAGTGGCGGCCCTATGGCAGTGCGTGCGGTGCCACCGCACCGGGCTTGCGCCGAATTCAACCAAAACGCTACCACCGTGCACCGGTCACAAATTCACTCACTCTTAATATTCCGTTTTGTTGACGTTAATTGGAAAGTCAAAGCACAAGTATTTTGTTGATTACAAGCCAGTAAGTATCGCTTCGGAAAAAGGACTTCCTGGTCTCTTTCTTGATGCAATTGTACAAGTGTTTGACTAAGACATGAATGATTGTAGAGGTCAAGGGTACAATAATGCCGCGAACGTGGCAGAAAAATTAAGGTGTTCAAATCAGAATTTGACTCAATATTCTGGGGCTTTTCAATCCATGTGGTTGTTGTTATTAGAACTTAAATTTGCTCATATTCGCGTAATAAAATACAATGATGTGTCCTGCCCAGTGTGAAGAGCACCCACTTCCTACTCTCCCTCAGTTGCGTGCACTATCCCCTTCACCACTACTTTCAGCACCACTACTCCCAGCGCCACCCCTCCCAGCACCACCACGGAATTATTACGCGGAAATGAGCAAATTAAGTTGCTAATTTCCGCAACGTAACGCCTGACTCTAACTAACCGAAGTGAAACCAACGTATGTCGTACGGCTAAAATTGTTTTAGGTACGTGCAGTTGCATGGTTGGGAACAACTGGGGCTTGTGTTCCCGTATGATCCTATGGCTGTACAGCAGCATAGTGAGGCCGATTATCACCTATGTCTTCAATGTCTGGTGTAACAAAACCAACCAAAAGAAGACTGCGTCTACAAAAGACTGCCTCTTCAATAGCAACTGGAGCTATGCGATCATCGCCTGGAGCAGCTCTTAATGCACTTTTGTGTCTAACGCTACTACTAGTAGTAACTAGTTCGTAAAGCGATAACGATCAAAGCGGTCTGCACTTGCTTTTCTAAAAAATGAGATCAGAAACACGGGTCTTATGCATGATATCATGCGTCTACTATACACTTTCAATAAAAAGTATATTGTGGAACTACCCTCCAAAGAGGACTGGCTGAATGGACAGGTTGTCTGTGATGTCGGTAGCCTTATAAAGTACACCGATGGGTCAAAAGTAGGCTACGACGTAGGCTTTGACATTTATAGGGAATGCCCCAAATTCAATAGTATGAATTAGAGTAGATTCACCTTTATTTTCCAGGCAGAAATTTTCGATATACTTCAGTGCGCGGAAATCAATTTGCAAAAACACTACGTTATCATGTAATCTATATAAATTCTGATAGTCAAGCAGCACTGATATCGCCGAGTCAAACTTAGTGAACTCGAAGCTAGTTGCAGACTGTGTGAACCGTCTAAATGCCTTGAGATGCAACAATAAGGTTATTTTAGGATGGGTTCCGTGCCACGTGGTTATTGTAGGCAATGAACTTGCCGATGTGCTCGCGCGGGAGTACATATAGAGCACACAATTTGGAACCTAGCCACCGTCATTAGCGTCCCATTGTTCCTACCTATTGTACATTAATCACCGTCATTGCGGCGGCTCGCCTTATCGGTGCTATTGTATTATACTTCTTTGTTCCTAGCTATACAACGCTAATCTGAATCATCAATAAAACACGTTACGTAATTTTGTTACAATTTTTATTTATAAAATACAAAATCTTATTACTTATTACCTATAAAATAGGAGCGAAACATCTCATCCACTAAAATATCATTGTACAATGTGTTCCCTGTAAACATACTCGTAAAACTATGCATTGAACATCCCTGAAACTTATACACTTATTAGTT
>DWHP01006006.1:0-11622 GCA_018247895.1 Parnassius honrathi | reverse complement strand
CGCGAACACTACACATGGATTATTTAATCAATGTGTAGTGTTCGCGTCAATATAAGAAATTATTAAACGCGATAAAATCCGTAAAAGTAGTTTTAAATAATGGATGGTTATGTCGTCATAATTCTGCTGTGCAATTACTAAAAGACTTAAGCGTAAAAAAATATGTTGTCTATTATGAGAAGATCCCTAAAATCAGAAAGAACACCTGAAGAAATTTTTGTTAGAATTACTAAGTTATTTTACACATTAAATGTGTTAGTCTGAAAAAGGTTTTTTTGCTTTGTTTATATTTTTTATATAAAAATACAGCAGAAGTTTTGAAATGAATTAATAAACATTTAGAGTGGCCTTTTAGACATTTGATGGCAGAATTTTAGTATGTCTTATCTTTTTTTTGTCTGCTATGGAACTTAGAAATTCATCCACCAATTATTTGTTTCAATTAATAATGTCTTATCAGTTAGCATATACAAATAAAATTTGTTATTTAATTTTGTGCTGAGAAAATATATTTCAACAGATTCCCATATTTTCTGAACTGCGTACAGACATTTTTAATTGAATTCTCTGCTTTTAATTAATTATCATATTGAGAATGTTATACATTGTTAAGGTTGAGCTTTGTTAAGCTATCCATCGAATATGCAAAACACTTAAGTCCTCTTTTTTAAGTACTAAGTAGGGAAACAACTTTTGAAAGTTCCATAAAACTACAAAGCTAGTTAGTTTATTAATCAAATTAACAATAAGAAAGTGTTCATAAGAGTACAAGTATTTTGCATTTCACATCTGAAAAGATATATATTTTTTACATTATTAAACTATATTCCACCAAGAAACAACAATCACAAGTTTAAATTATCTTGAACTTGATTTGGTATAATTTTTTATGTTCCTTGGGCTAGAATAAAAAAATAATATATGAACATTGTAAATAACTATGATGTGTAAATGCAAATTTAATACTGTTAACAAATATGATACTATTTGTTGGCAGTATTAAATTTGTATTTATTTTTCCTGTGTTTTATTAAACTTTATCAAAGAGTTTCAGAAATCTTTTTCATCTGTTGCCATGTTGTTTGTCCAGCGATGTGCGGAAAAAGTTCCCCAAGCTCGTGCGACTGGTAAGTAAAAGTATTATTGGGTTTTGCATAATACGAATAAAAGTGATATGAGTACAAGTAATTGAGATTAAGATTTAAACAAGTAGACGGGAAACTGTCTTGTAAGCATTATAACCTTTTTAATCAACAATAGCAAGTTAAATAGTTAAATATCCTTGCTTTGCCATAATCACAGACGTAAAAAGTAGACGTAATGTTATACTGAAAATGTGTGAAGTAGCCTACGCACACAAATACATCAAGGTTCGACAGTCGTCATCAGTATGCAGCGCACGTCAGCTCTAACATTGACGTGTCCAAAATAAAATTGTATGTTGTGCTTCACACGTTTTTGGTGTAACATCAGGTCCATGTTATGTTTTTACATCCTATATTTTCCAGTTCTTAAAAACCAAATTTCGTTCAGATTAAATATTTCTTCTGCTACACGAAATGAATTGTATTTTTGAAGCTTATATCATTATATTAGATTGCTAAGCGTGGTGATTACGGCCCTTCTACTATTGAAGAGACCCTTGATCAGCACTGGACTACAGGCTGATCCTGGCCTTTTTTAAGCAACCCTCATTTCGTAATGTGTGCACTGCTATAATTGCTAGAGGTTTTGCCCAAATTTGATACATTTATGTAAAAATAAATAATATCTAGGTACATACTATTATGCATAAGTAAACAGTAGAAGCAAAAAAAAAAAATTCGTCAATCCATAACAAGATACCCAAATAGTTAAAAAAATTGTTTAAAATAATAATTTTTCTGAAAGCAACTTTTAGCAATTTTAAAAATAATAAATGCTTCATTGTAGCCACTTTCATATTAATTTCTTAGACGATGAAACATAAAATCTAAAACATAGATCTTGCAGAATGTTATTCATAAAGCTTATATACCCAACACTATTTCACACATTTAAGCGTTACGATATATTGAATATTATGTGCACAGTAGAGATTTTTATGACAAGTTATTTCAATATGTAAAGAAAACTTTCAGTTTTAAGAGGATTGTGAAGCTGTAAATTTTCATACAAAAAGCGATAACGTTTTCACACCCGTAAACGTAGTCTAATTTTGAAAATTTTTGGAAATGTTGTAGATGTAACAAAAAACTAGGTGCGTACGTTTTAATTTTAAAGAAATATTACGTACGATATAAGTTATTAGCATCTAAATATCTATATTTTTGACGTAAAAACTTCCTCGAGCGTTTTTATTTTTCTTAATTAAACTAAATTGATTTACTAGGAAAGAAAAAAACGTACAGACCTAGAGTACAGACTAAGGTGTACTGAATCTAATGAGACTACTATACTATAGATACTGAATGAATGAGAATTTTTACTTCCCTAACCTAAAGGGGGTAAAAATGTTATCGCCCGAAACAATATTTAATAATAACTTCATTGATTAGGTATTTAGTCTTTTTATTTTAGAGTCTTTATTGAATAAGGACTGTAACTTAAAAAGATTTCGAGATTACACTTAATTAGGTAGGTGAATAAATAAAAAAGTAACAACTTGTGGAAATTACTTTTTTTATTACTACATATTTCTTTATTACACTCTTTCTCGAGCTGCCATATTTCTTGGTACTCGAGGGTCAAGCAGTTTTGTAATAAACACTGAAAATAAAATGAGTTATGTTTTGGCTGCATTTTTTCTGCCCAAAAGTGGTCATCGTACTTAATTTTTTCATACGCCAAAACATGTAGCGTCCATACTACGAAAAAACAAAATTGCCTACCACTGATAGGTAATTTTTTTTTGGAGCTGATAACAGTAATCATGATTTCTTTATAAAATCATCTGTCCTTCTCGTATCAAACAAAATTTGATCTTTTTTCAGTTATGGCCTCCACAGGTGGCATATTAGAAGCAGAAATAGACTTGCCCCTAAATAATAATCATCTTAATCAATAAACAGTTCACACACCGAAACTTTTAGATTGGTAGTTGTGGAAAATTCTCGTATGACCTCCGATTCGTGTTGGTTTCCATATTCGGTCGCCGTATTTCCTTTGAAATTAGTATACAGTAACTCTTCTTCTAAGGTCACAGCTCGTTGACAGCACGAGCCACCCGACACCCGACCCTCACCGCCTCGCCTCGAGCGGTTCATATTCTTCGTACGGACTTGTATGGGCCTGAGCTCACTACATCAACTTCGTACCATCACCGGATCGCTTCGCTCGCGAGGTGTCCACGCGCGGACTGCGAGTGGACCACTCGATGATAGCTCGCTGTTGGCATGCTCGCCTCGCGTGAAGCGCGAGCTGGCAACGCGCGGTTCACGCGAGTGTAATGCGGTGCTCTCCACCAACCCTTCATTTCGAGCCTTCCTTTCGAATGTGTCGGACGCATTGTTTTTTTTTTAAATGAACAAATAAAAACTTATAGAAGAAGTTTGGAAGTATAATTTATTGTATGATTTAAGGGTCACTCGTTGATCACGCGAGGTCCACTCGTTGACCACGCGAGGTTCACTGGTGAAAACGCGGTTTCCACCCGTGGTCCACCCGTCGGACTACGAGTGGACGCCTGGCGACGAGGCGCTGAGGGTCCGGTGCCGAGTGGCTCTAATGAGCTGTGACCCTTAGTGTAGACAAACACGAATTATTTGGGCGCTGTTTGCGAATTTTTCCAAATTTATATGCACTTAGCCTTTTTCACCGTTCTGTGTGCTACAAATCATTGTCTTTTTGACCTCTAGTAGCGAATTCTAATTCTTTTATTTCGTCCTCGTTTTTTTGCAAAGAAGCCTATATTAGGAGTACATCGTCCCTGCATATTACTGTCCGGTAATTCCTTGTCTAGCTAAGAGTCACTGAAAAATAAATACAATGATAATAGTTTAAAACTATATTTTACGGCTAACTAACGCGGACAAAATCTAGTTTACCTTTAATTCGCTTCATTGTTAAGATTTAGATTAGTAAATTAGTAATTAGAATTAGTAATACGAACAACTTTTTCTAACGGACTAATATTATTACTACTAGACAACTGGTAAAATTGAAAATTTTGTACAACCAATTTCAAGAAAACTCATTTACAACATAATATGTAATGGTTGAAATGATTTCCATTAAATTTATATTAGGCGAGACATACATTATCGAAGAAAAAATGAAAAGGTATTCAAAATCGGTCCACAATTGATGGAGAAATCAGTGAACATAGGTACATAAAAAAAAATAAAAGAAAAGACATACAGCCGAACATAGAACCTCCTCCTTTTTTGAAGTCTTAAAAATCAATATCAGCTATTCCATAATTTTATATTTTGGTGGATTAAATTTCGGTCTATCACCTACCAATTAAAGTATGATCACAGAATAAATAATAGTACATACGTGTGATACCTATGTACAATACTATGTTAGGTGGTAAGCACAGAAATCTAAATATAATTGTCTTATTATTTAGATTTCTGTGGTGGTAAGGTACGCGATCTTAGTAAGTAAGTACGTGTACTTACCTGTTGATTTTAGAGGTTAGCGATACCCATCCTTCCGATTTACGAAGTAAATTGCATTTTTTATTTGAATGGATATATTTGTTTTAAGTATTTACCTTAGGCAGATATTGACGGTAGGTAGATACTTATAACTTACGTATAAAAATAACAGCTCACTTCTATAAGGTATATGTAGTAAGTACCTACTAAATGTCTACTACACACACTATGCAATATAATAAAATTGCAAAGGTACACAAACAAATTGAATAATTATGTCACTTGCCCTAAATGTACGCTAGGGTTGCCAACCACAAATTTAAAAAACTAGGTTTTGAAGTTAGAAAAACCAGGACTATTCAGTTAAAAACAGGAAGCAGTAAAGACCTTGTCAAACATAACTGCGAACCGAACTGAACCGAAAACTTGTAGAATTTATGTACTATGTATTCAAGTATCGGTACGTTTTCGCTTTTTGTATGTCATTAGATTCAAACGATAACATAATTAAAACGCTTCGCCACGCTATCGGTTCGCTGTCTATTTGACTCGGGATTAGATTTGCAGTAGTTAAATTAATGTGTAGTGTAAAATAAAATACGTTAAATGAAATTCAAGTAATGTTTTAAAAAAGTATTTCAATAAAACTATACGAGTTGAAAACGAGTTATTAAAATATAAAACAAACACTTTATTTTGTAACTAATTCTTTAAACTTAGGTTGGTTGTACTATCTAATAAATTCTAATATTTCAAACTTATTATTTTTACTATACTTTTCAATCCCACCAATTTCCTTTAGTATCTGTGGTTGAGTTAACAGATAATCATAAAATTGTTCACACTTCATATCTACATATGTTATAGATAGTGATGCCTCCCGTAACGTAAGAATTGTAAAAGTGGCGCGTGAATTTTAAAAAACATGACCTTATCAGGGCGCTTTAAAAACCCAGGACGCTGCTTAAATACTGTCCAGTACATCCTAGGACACTACAAAAACTAGGACATGTCCTGGGAAAACAGGACATGCCCTGGGAAAACAGGACGGTTGGAAACCCTAATGTACGCAAACCGCAGATAGTACACGATTCACAGAATATAATTAGCCTCTAACTACGCGGACGTGGCCCGAGCGTCGCTTACTGCTGCTATCGTAGTGTGCGTGAGAATTAGTTTAATATTGTATTAGTGTTGTTTATGCTCGGAGGGAGGCAAAGCGAGCGATATGAAACAGATAGCATTTTTGAAAATACCTACTCGCGCAGCGTATCGGCACTTCACAATCCTCTTAATCGGAAAGAATCATGCCCACTTTTCATACATTGATTGACCTGTCACTTCATTCCTTTAACAGGTCGCGTCTACCTACAACTACTGTTATATAAAAACAATTATTGTTTATAGTAACAAAATACCATATCATCTTTTCATTTAGAGGCCAGTGAAAATGCTATTAAGTAAATAAGTTTTTGAGGTTAAAACAGCTGTCAGATAAGGTCTGTACACCTCCACTTCTTCACGTCAACATGAACAAGTTTTTCGTAATCTGAAACGGAACGTGTAAACTAAGTTTTTAATACATTTTGGCATAGCTTATGGCCCTTTGAGTCATTGTAAAACACGTTCTGTCTACAAAAGTCTATTGATAATGATAAACATAGTAACATTTTTGTTTTTCATGTTTTTGTTTGAAAATTGAAAGATGCGAAATAAACAAAAATATGCTATTTTATAACATATTTTACATCACTAGACGCGTTAGAAAATTTTCAGGTCAAGATTGGACGTGATTCTTTATACCATCCGTGAAATATAAGATTAACAAAGAGTCATCAAAACTGGTTCAAAATTAATGAAAATGTCACGTAACATACACACAAATAATGTGCGTTACATTTGAATTGTGAACCTGTTCTTTTCTTTGAAGTTAAAATTAAAATTAGACTTAAACGTAAAAGCTGACTTCAAAAAACTAAAAGAATTAAAATAATTTCAACAAAATAACTTCTGAAGTTTGGGCCTTAATTCTACGATACATAATGTCTTAGCACTGAGTCCAGAAGCTATTGTGCGGAATTCATTTTATTATTTTTATTTCTTATAAGTCCGCTTTTACTTTTTATTGAAATAATATTTTTGATTACCATTGTTGATTTTAGCATATTGGGTCCAATTTCATAATTATTCTATTTGTATATTACTTTTACCTTTACCTACCTAACCTTTTCTATATATTCATTGATTTAAAAAAACTGAAGTGACGACAGTCAAACTTAGTCTACCTGATGGTGAGTGGCTACTGCAGTCTATATACAATTGCAGACAAATACAAATAAGAAGGCTACAAATGCAGTGTATAAGCTATACTGGCTTTTTATACTCTTCAGACCGAAACCTGAAACACTGTAGGCACTGTAACTTGCCGGCAGAAATATTTAACGAGGTGTGATTAACCCAGAAGGATTGAGGCAGATGAGGAGGACCTACCACCTGTTATAATAATGATTTATTTATCATTCTAAAATAAAATAACAAAACTAAAAACAAATAATATTATATATAGCTATTCTCCTCTAGGAATAGTGCCAAGATGACTGTTGTTGATTTCAGAATGTATGGTTCAGAAAAGAACCCGCGAGCCTAGCCAAAATGTCTTTCTAAAATTGATAACGATACAGAAAACTATAAAAATGAATAAGATTGACATATCTAAAAGTAAGGTCCCGTATCGTTTATCATTTACTTTGACTGTTTAGTAAGTTATATTTACTAACCCCGCCGGCCTCTTATGTGGCAGTAACGATACCATGCTCGGATAGAGTTTCGTTATTTAAAAACAGTGTCGTAAAAACCAAACAATTATTTTCTCTGTGTGAGTGTTTAACTAATCAATCGAGCTGAAGTTGTACGCTTTGGCGGCTAAACTCGTTAAAAAACTCGGTATTTGCCAACTTTTATTTCAGCATGAAGCCAAGTTTTGACGACTGAAATGTTTTCCATTTTTTTAAACTTCACATAAAGTTGTACATCTCTTGTGTGATAGCAAAATGATAATATTAATTAAAGTTTCTTCATCACTAAAATAAAATTTAATAAATTGGTGGTAGAACTCCTTTTCTCCATATGAATTCGTGTGGGAAGTTACGATCGTCTTATTTATACAGCACTTGCACAGTTGTGTTTCGTTCGGAAGGGTATAGAAAATAGAAAACCAGTATAATTACAGGATGTGAGACATTTCCATTTTAACACTTGAAAGTTACAACCTATATAAAGCATTATTTGTTTGAAGTCGACTGCGGACATCCGTGAACTGTAGTAGACACTTGCCATTGGGTGACTCATACAGATCAACTCACAATACAAATAAGATATATTGTGAGTTGGTACCCTTAAAATAAATTTTCTTGAAGAGCGTAGAGATTTCCCTAGAAGCCCTACAAAATTAAACTTTACCTTTGGATAAGGAGAAATAGAAGGGAGAAATAATACACCGTAAAGAATAGAAAGAACATGCATGTTCCAGCAAGTCGGATAGGTAACCACATGAGATGTGAACGAAATTGGGAATATGGTCAAATTTGCGCAATCCTATTGCATCTGCAATTCCCCTGGTGTTGCAGTCGTTCATTACGGCGGTAGTCACTTAACACCAGGTGAGCCGTATGTTCGTTTGCCGCCTCTTCTATAAAAAAATCTGAATATGAACAGAATATAAAATATTTTGAAGACTTTCAAGTTCATTTAGCTGGTCCTCAGTTATGTCTACATAGCTTGCTTTAGCATAGTCGATAATCAGAAGGAGAAGAAACTGTGCGAGCATAATTTTTGTCGTAATTGGAAGAAATTATCGAAGTTGACGCAGTGAACAAAGAGCAACAAAGGTTTTCTTCCTTACCTCATTTAGTCGGCATATTCAATTTAACGAATTATCAAGATAAATACCAAGATTTTTGACATTGCCAAAGTTAAGGGATTACAACTCCATTGAATACGATAGGTGATACGGAGAACCAATTAATTCCTGAGATAAAGCTATGGCGACCAACAATGATAGCCTGTGACTTTTTAGGATTTACGTTTAGGTCATATGATTTACTCCAGTCATGAATATAATATTTGAATCGTTATTTAATATAGCGATTGCATTCAGCTAATTCTCATGAGTTGACTGGGTGTAAATCTGGACATCATCCGTATACATGTGGTAGAGAGGAGATGTTTTATGAGTGACTGAATTAATGAAAATTGAAAAGAGAAAAGGTGACAACATGCCATCCAGTGGCACGCCCGCAGTAATATCACATAAAGATGAGTGAGTTTCATCGACTCGAATACGCTGCCGATGGCCACAGAGATAACTTTGGAACCAGTTAATTTCTGATGAAACTATATTAAGGGAACACAATTGACTCAACAGTTTACCGAAATCAAGAGTATTAAACGCATTACTAAAATTCAACAAGGTCGTGACTGTGAGTTGTTTATTATTCATACCCCACCGTACGTCATCAGTAACTTTGATTAAGGCAGTCGTCGTGCTATTGACTAGGTTGGAAACCGGATTATAAAGAATTCAACAAATTGTGCTTATAATTGCTATAATAATTAATAATAAATTGCTATAATTAAAGAAAAAGGTTAGCTTTAGGCAAGTAAGTTTTTCAAGGACTTTATAAAGGAATTGTAAGATCGAGATGGGATGGAAATCAGAAAGGTTGACGGGATTAGATCTCTTCGGAAGGGGTATAACATGTGCACTTTTCCAGGCTTGTTGGAATTAAGAAGAAGAGATATATGCATTTGGTAAATAAGTGATGATAAGAGTGATTATATTAAGGGGAGGAACAATCATATGACGGCTAATGTTGTCGCTACTGACCGCATTTCTATAAATGGATAATGTGATCTTTTTAAAATCGCTTACAGTAAACTGACTAAAAACGAACGGAGGATAATTAGGAGTCGGAGTTACAGAAGGAAAACGAAGTGTTTGCAGTTTATGTTCACCATTGAAAAATTTAGAAGGGCTAAAAAAATATTGATCTAATAGTTCAACATCAAAACTAGGAGGTGAAGCATTTAGCAATGTTCTACCAACTCCGACCGTTTTAAGAAACTTCCATACCCTAGATTAGTCGCCGTTCTCGACTGAAGTGTGAATATGGCGTCGTTGTGCTTCTTTACATAATGTGTTACGGGAATTCCAGATTTTGACGTATATCCTTATATTTTCTTCCGTTTTATGCCTATTTATCTTTGAAAACACTACATTTTTCTTTCAAATCCGCCTCTACAGATCATCAGAAAGCTGTGGAGCAGGTAAGTGTTTGAGTCTCACATAATGCATTGACACGTGAACGCCATAAAGCTGAGTGAGTAGGAAACCGAAAAATTTCACTTTATCGTTAATACATGGTGCTCTCTCAATCACAGATCAGTCAATATTATGAGCATATTCACAAAGTAGGTCAATATCCATTCCTCCAATATTATTATGATTATTATATTGATGTGCAGGAGGCGAGAGAGGTGTGTCAATATCGTGCCAAATAGAATTCCGCAGTCTCTGTCTACCCCTCTGGGTGACAGGTATGAGTGTTTATGAATGTTTATGTATGTAAATAGTGTATTAATACCAAATCAAACAGTGTAAATATTAAAAATTTTCTTAAAACCAATTCTGAAAGCATAGCTATTAAAAGTTAAGAAAACATACGTATTTTATTGTACCGTTTTAGAAGTATTTTAAATTTCTTTTTGCTATCATCCACTTCCTACTTTACTCACTTATTTTCTTTTAAATATATACTGTTCGGCCAATTTATGTTATTCAATTGTTGCTTGTTTAAACAGATGGGTATCAAACGAGGATTAGTAATAGTGTTGTCCTTCCATTACCAATAAGTTTTTGGTATAGTTATATCATATACTTCACCTAACGTGATGGTAAAAAATCCATAAGAGCACTTTTGCCTTATAATGCGATCCACTACGTTGTAATGTATTGCGTATAAGCAATTCGTTAAAGTTAATTTAATTAATACATAGTACCCAAAAAAGATCTATAATATTTTATATGATTATACGTATTAAACACCGAGGGATATATAAGATAATTCTATTACATAATAATAAATTAAAGTTTAAACAAAAACCTGAAAGAAAAAGTTTTCTTCGCAAATATCAAATAAATATCAAAATCCACTCGACGCGGAAAGACGAGTATCACAGCGCGCGCTAGGTTTTCAACTATCATGCATCAAGGGTGTGCTTCATGTACGCTGTTGACTAGGCAGTGACGCATGCCCTTGATGAAAAAAAAAGGATACAGTGTGGACATATCTATTTATCCACATTAAGGTCCTTCACAAGTCCACAGCTGAAAGTAGCCGCCCCCCAAAGTAAAATTTGATCAAAATCATAAACAAGAGCATACAGTCAGTGCATGTTGCCAGTAACGACTTACAGAACTAAGTCTTTACTGGTATCCATATGAGGAAGCTTAAGTTTTCTCAGCTGGCTATTCAGACGGTTATGCTCCTAGAATCATTGCGTAATGGAATTAGTACCTGAATAGATTTCGTGGCCCGGTAACCTATCTCGACGGAAGAAAAACGACGGCTCGACGGCTTCCAGCCTTTCGAAAAAGCCGGTTTCCAAAAAGGTTTTAATAACATAGACCCATAACTTGGACCCTATTTAATAATAAATACCCGTCGGCAATATGTACAGAAGACCGAAGAGTACAATCTGCCACTTTGTCTGGCGTATGTAAATTATGTGAAAACCTATGATTCCGTCGAAATTTGGGCGGTGCTACAGTCTCTTTAGCGATGTCAAGTTGACTGTCGGTATATTGAAGTGCTGAAATGTTTGTTCAGTGGGGCTACGATGGTTATCCGAATACAGAAACAGAGTACGAAACTTATCCAACTGCAAAGAAGTGTAAGACAGGATGACGTTATATCCCCGAAACTCTTCACCGCTGCATTGGAAGACGTTTTCAAGCTACTGCACTGGAAAGGATACGGTA
>DWHP01006005.1:0-11622 GCA_018247895.1 Parnassius honrathi | reverse complement strand
GTAGTCACGTATTAACGACAATAAGCTAACAAGATAGCAGCCATCCAGCGCTTAACGAATTTAACTTCTCGACGCGATGGGCACGGGTGCCGTTTCGCTCCGGGCGACGCTCAAAAGGGACTGACTCGAGACCCGGCGGCAGCGAGCTGGCGCGGGCGACCCTCTCCCCGCGCTCCCGCTATCAAACCGGTTCCGCTTAGAGACTAATGTTTCGATCGGGCGCAAACAATTACTAATCGTAACTTAACTGATAGCTCTTTACTGCGTAGAGCTTCACTTCTGTCTGGAGAACCGCCTGAGTGTGTACTATGCGCTAACCGTGGAAGTATAAAGTACTTTATTAATTTAGTTCTTCTAACCTTCTTTTACAGCCAAGCAGTGCATCAATCGATGAATTCCGAATTTAAAATAGAATAGATATTTTTTAATATCCTTTACAAGTATAGTGTACTTTTTAATAAATACGCCTTGCATTTTTTGGGAATTGGTTGTAAAAGCGTAAGTTTAGGCAATCGTTGTTCCTATTATATTCCGATGTAGTGATAATGACAAGGACACATCAGAACACATCCAGGCTCAAAAGCCAATAATACGTTAGTTTTGAACAAATGGCGACAATTTGAGCTGACGTAGGTATTAATTATGTGATTCTAATGATTTTTTTATAATTATACAAATACTAAACAGTGAATAAAACATATAATTATTAAAACTGCGCGAGAGCAAACACTCGCATTTCATATTTATTTATAAAAACATTATACGAACGACTTGAGTTTGATCCTGGGTGCCATCTCAATAAATTTTTAATTGCACGTTTATGTGTTAACTAACCACGTGCTCTATCCTTGCATGTGCGCAGCGAGTAGCCAAACGTTTTTAGCTGTATATTTACTATGTACACTTTTTGGGCACACTGAAAGTATCTACTATCACAAGTTGCAGTTCGGTGACGATTTTATATGATTTTAATCTCCGTACAATTGTGCTGCTCGTCTTTAAAATACTTTTGAGATGTAAGCACCTCTATTGAGCACCATGCAGTTTATTTATTTTACTTGAAAACAAAAATTTGGTAAAAAAAAGGTTTGATATTTAAGGAGTCAAAAGAGGCCGGTAGTTTTAAACTGGCACGTGAAAAACATCATCAACTCAGCCATGTTTTAAAACAGGGTTAGAACGAATGAAAAATTGTTCAAATATTTGAGCATGATTTGAAAGGCAGCACATACATTAGTTTACATATAAACTGTTTAAAATTATGAGCTACGCAAAATTTTAAGTGTATCTATCTCACGTAAAATAATGCTGTGAAAAAAGAATTCCGTGTTTTAAGCTTTTACCTTTGAAGATACAGACAGAAATATTAAATATTAAGAGTTGTTAGTTGTTGTTTAAATGTTGAATTAAGGAAGTTACTGACAAACAGTATGTTACAGACAAACAAATGCTTATCTTTACTGCAGTTTACGAGGATATGGTGCTTTAGTTAATTTAGTATACTTAGCTTGGTGAATTTAGTATACTTAAAAAAATCTATGTACGCCTATTATTTGACATGTTTAGATGGACTACATTTAGTGTAACAGATGAGATAATTATTAAAGAATAACTTTTGGAAAATTTAAATTTTTCACTTTAAATAGCCACGGTTGCCACTATCTGATTATATTTAGGTGAATTACGATTGTAATCATCTCAAGTGATGATATCAGAATCTATAAAGCAATTATATAGTGATTACCACAGCAAAACGTTAACTATTCGCTTGTTGCATATATACGAGTACCACAAGCCTACAAACACATTATTAATACTAAGTGAATTTTTAAAATGTACGGTTCTAGAACTATATTAAAATTGTGTCTTGCAATTTTGATATTTTCTGAAGCAAAATCTGTAGATTTAAAGTTAAGCAAAGATGTATACAATTATGTAAGTATTACAAAAATGTTGTTGCTTAACTAGTGTATTTTTTTAATTTAAAATGTTTTAACGTATTTTGGTCTTCAAAACAACATTTTAAATAGCTAGTTTGTGTAAACCATTCATTAAGTACTTACTTGAAAAATTCGGCGATAAACATCATGTTGCATTCATATTGGGGTATGATTTTTCTTTTTTTTTCCTATAGCGTTGGGTGACAAACGAGCACACAGTCAACCTGATGGTAAGTGGATGCTTTATCCTATAGACACCCACATTTATCCTCAATTAATAAAAAGAAAATAGGTTGTCGCCTCTGAGGACTAAGATGGAATTTCTCGATTCCAGTTAAAAAGGTCTCCGGTTCTCTACACGAAACACAGCAGCATTACGCTGCTATTTGACGCTGATATTCTGCGATAGCGTGGTCCTGTCGTGGTCGAGCCGACCCATTCGTGCTACAATTATGATATAGCTGCAGCGTGGCTATAACCACGTGTAAAATATTGTCAAATTGTGTTTGCGTAAAATGAAAGTTGTAAATATTCAGACCAGCGAAGCGGTGCAACGTTAAAACTGCGAAACTTCCCTTCTCCTAAATCCACCAAAGCAAGCATGGTAATTACAATTATGGGAGAGTCTCATGTCTATTAGTAAACTGTTTAAGTACCAATAATAAGGAGAAAAAATAGGACAGGATATTTTAAATACTGCTCATAAATTATGTAGTGATTAGTAATATAATCTTTTACGATCGTACTAATAATGTAACACGCCTATCATCATCGACGTCGACATCGTTACAGCCCATCACAATTCCACTGCTGAACATAGGTCTCCTCCAAAGAACGCTAATAAGTCGACTTCTTGTATCTCTGACCAGGTCGTGTTTATTACAGGGTCCTTATGATTTAGAGTGGAGTCGCTACTCTGTAGTGGTCCAAAAGTAACGAACCTTACATCTTTCTCTACAAATATTGTAAAAAAGGTGACAATTATAATACTTGGATCAGTTGCACGTTTTTTGCACAGACACAAATTGATGAGGTAGGTGTGAAAATTAAATGTAATCATTATATATTATAATGACTAACTCTGTTTTTTCTCGTCCTAAGATTGAACTAAGGGAATATATCAGGTAGATCTTGTCCAAAGAAAAAGTAAAAAAAGTAAGTATATTCAGGAAATCTTCCCACAAGTGTTGAAAAATAGTTGTCTGATATGATGGCATTTACGTGGCAGAGCCGTGCTGTAACTATATTAATTGTATAGTTGTAGCACGAATGGGTCGGCTCGACCGGGGAAGGACCACGCGCTCAAAGAATACCAGCGTCAAATAGCGGCTTTATGCTGCTGTGTTTCGTATGGTGAGTGTAGAGAATCGTACTCCTTTTACTGAAAAAGAGGCATTCCATCTAAGTCCTCAAGGCTTACAAAGCATCTGCATTTTGATTCGCAAATGAGGATAGACGTGGATGTCTATGGGCCACAGCAACCACTTACCATCAGGTGGACTGTGTGTTCGCTTGTTACCCTTTTTCTATAAAAAAATGATAATATATCTTCTGACAGTTGAAGGTTGCGACATAAGCGGAAACTTAACAAAATCGGAAATATAAGATGAAAATATGTTAATTATTAAGCCACAAGTACGTATCCTGTTGCATAAATGGTAGTCAATTTTTGTTATAACAAATTTGGCAGGTACAAACGCATACTAAGACCTGTAAAGTTATTACAAGTCTGTCTACTTATACATAGCCTGCCCATTTTTCTTGCCGCGGTAGTAACAATTACATGATGTTGTTAATTTTGTTATCACAGATAAAAATAAAAGTTTACACTGCAAAGGATAACCCTACTAGATTGTTATGGAGCTACAAACTGAATAATCCGTGTCAACATTACAGTGTTGTCGGTTTTATTGGAAAATACTTGAACGCAAAAAATTTTCTTTTGTCGTTTTTTTGATGTGCATCATAAGTTTATGGTCCGTACCTATCCAAGTTCAAAAGACAGACGACTACCGAAATTCAAGGATACCGTTCTCGTAAATTTTCATATCTTCAGTCGATAAACTAACGACGCACTGTTAAAATGTGATAATTAAAAACCTGGAACCCGTTACTTTTTAATTTTTTTAATTTTTTTATTTCTGAATGTTATAACTGTCATTACAGAATTAATTACCTAATTCGATAGTGTAGCTGTCTAACTGATTTGTATTGATTATTTAATTTTTGTAGCAAACTACAAACAATGCTGTCTTTGTGAATTCACTCTAAGTACAACAAAATAGGTCCATACATTATGATGTTATTTCATTAATACCTTGCATAACACGCAAATGATTTTTAGGGATTGTCGTGCAGTGTTAGTAAAGTCGTTGCTACACATATTCAATGTTTGTATTAAGGCTGCACCCGTGCCGAAAGGTAGCGGAGGTTCAGCACTCAGTGATTATAGACCCGTGGCGGTATTATACACTCCAGCTGAAGTTTTTGAGTCAACCATTCACAGTCGTTTTTAGCCACAAATAAGTGCTCTGTTGTCCGACACGGCATGGCTTCCGTCCCGGTCGGGGGACGACGTGGAACTTGCTGGAGCTTATGACACACATAGTATACACATAGATGCTGGTCAAAAGTGGATGTTGCCTATTTTGATTTTAGAAAGGCCTTTGATACAGTAGACAATGACGTCGTTCCGGCGAAGTCTGCTAGCGTAGGTTGTACACCGCACATATTATAATTTTTCGCCTGTTATTAACGAGATCGATGTCATGTCATGAAGCAAAATATAAATGAATGCTAGAACGTATTCAGAACAAATTTGTGAGGTTTATGTATTTAAAACAATATGATGTGTACCCGGGTTATCCACTGTTGTAACCCACTTTATTTATACTAGGTATGATAGGATATTACGAACTAGAAACATGAAGGGAAGTTGCTTTCGTCACTTACTTACTAAGAGGTATTTCTACAGATTGTTAAGCCGTGTGTCCCTGATGAGTACGTAGGACGAAGGAGACTGCCGCCGCTCCTGTCGGTGCCGCAGGCGCGCACCAACTTGCTACAGTACGCGCCTTTGACGTTCGCGTTGCGTGCATTTAACGTTGTCTCTCAACAGACTGATTTGTTCCACGGTGCTATGAATGAATGCACAAAGGCCGGTAATTGTAAAATATCTTTAAGTAGTGCGTAATATATGTACTTACATTATATTTGTTCTAGTTTCTAAGTTTGTAACTACACTATTGTATTAGTTAAAACACCTATCTGAGTTGTAAGTGGAAAATAAATAAATAAAAGTGGATTCCCTTACGGAACTTAGCCCGGGGAATAAAATTCCGTCTTTTCTTTAGCAGTGAATATCTTTAAATACATTGATTATACTATGTATATTTCTGTTTTGCTCCTTAATTTATGTTCATTTAGGTATTGGGTAACTTTGTCATTTTGATATTTCTAGGGAAACTACTCATCAATATTGAACTCTTCGGAAATATCGTATCTGTTTTTGGATCCTCGTTCTTTTACGGCGAATACAAGATGAAAGTTGTTGTACTATCAAAAAAAGGGAACATCATGTGCCTCGTTATAATAAACGTTATTTTTACTAAGAAGAAAGCTCTTTTTGAGGGAAATTAAGGTTTTGTGACGTACTATTTTATAAAATTCATTATAACAATGATTCCAGTTAGAAATGATTTTGTCTTGATTCTTGATGAAATATTTATCGTTTCATTGGAAATTGTAGTTTTATATATTGTTGTGTAAAAATAATAAGCTGTGATGTACAGATAAGTAATTTAAAAGTATTCATCTCAGGACTGTACATGTCCACATCCTTCCAACTTCAAAAAAACAGCCTGTAAAAGCTTGTAAAATCACATAAACAACAGCGCGAACTGCTGATATTCCTTTGTAGATAGGATTTACCTTAATCAACACGTTTGGCAGGCGAATTGACGATCGCATCAAGGATCTTTGATGCCTTTGCTCTACGCCGGTCTGGGTATTTTACGTAAAGCGTAAGCGCGTAAGATCTTGGGATTGAATGATGGATTGTTTATGCTGCCATCGCACCTTACTTCTCACTTACTTAACATTATACATGTGAAAGTAAATCTGTATGTCTGTCAATTTAGGCAAAACCACTGAAACAATTTTGATCTTCTTTAGATAATGATAACTTGCCTTCTGGAAAGTGATATAGGATGTTTTAACGTTTTATATTTTTATTCGTAATTTGAACTCTATTACGCTACTTATTCGTAAAATATAACTAAAAATCTATATATATCTATTGTAAAAATCTATATAAAAAAATAAAATTCAAGTGTCCGTTTGTAATGTCAAAGTAAAAGCTTTTTACTACCTAAATCCACATTTTTGTCTGTCTGTCCGTCTGTTGGACTTTTACTGGCAGATGGCTGAAGTTATAAGAAGTTACTTAAGCTACTATTTAGGAAAAGGATTAGGGTCGACACGAATATATTGAAATCTGTTTTGTATGTGTCTGGCTGCGACCGCGCTCAATAACAATGCTTGCAATTACAGCAACACGTTCACAGTCGTTAAGTGTTCCATAAGTCGTCTGCCTCTCCTGAGCTCCGTATCGCAAACAAAACGTTGACGACGAGTTTTTACCCGCATTCTAAATAAAAAAAAAACGTCTTTTAGCTGTCCCCCTTGCAACTTTTAACCACAAATTTCTATTGTGGAAGATATTTAGAACTAGAATTATGCAATGGTTCCTTGCAAACGACATAAACGCCTCAAATGATGCCGCAGGAGTAAAGTGGCGAGCCATTCTTCTCAGTGCAATCGCCTACGGGACGTTTAAGCTTGCCTCAGATCTCATTACACTAAAAGATCTACAGCAAATCCCGTTTGAGGATATCCTAACTATCATGGATACTAATTTCACACCCAAGCAAGGTGGATTTAGCTAGCGCCACAATTTCTATGCCGCTACTCATCAGCTCGTCGAGTCTATATCGTAGTGGGCCACTAGACTGCATGGCCTAACCGCTCACAGCCTAATTTCCAATGAGGAGGAAGCACTAAGGGACCGGTTTTTTATGGGGATGCTGACGGGAGAGGAAGAAGAAAAATTATACATGCATGATATTTCGGATATCACACTAGCAAAAGCTGTGGAGTTAGTGGAGAGCACACGAAGCGCGTGGGTGGTTGCCACCAGCACCACCACCACCAACGTCGTCACCACGGATCACATATACAAGATTGGTTAGGAATCAAAGTGCGTACGTTCTCGTCAAAAGCGCGCGGTATCCGGTTACACGAGTCACAGTGCGTCGGAGTGCCGTTTCCCTAATTACAAATGAAAAAAAATTTAATATGAAGGGACACTTTAACTACGTAAATACGAGTGAGGTGGATGAGAACGGCGATGATGTTAAGTTATTTAATATACAATCCTACCTTTAGTAGAAACCATTACTGTCAATGGCATAAATTTAGAATTTCAAATTAATAACGGATCGGCGGTGACTGTGACATCAGAATAAACATATAAATTGCTTTTCCATGATGTACCACTAATCGTTTACTAAAAATAAATTAGTGGGTTACACCGGTGAAGTTTTAGTTTGCGCCGACCTTGCCCAGATGACGCTTCAGAGGCGAGGTCGAACGGATACGCTAGAAGTTTATGTAGTTCGTAGTGGCGGCCCGCCACTACTCAGTAGGGATTTTATTGCATGTTTCGAACTTCAACCTAAACCAGCAGTACATTATTCTAAGCAAATACAGAATGAAACTGAAACGCCCCATGTACGTTATCCTATAGCATTTACGTGAGAACTTGGGTGCTTCAATAGTTATGAAGTTAAATTAAACTTGAAAGAGAACGCTAAGTCATTGTTTTTTAAAGCGCGTTCTATTGCTTTCGCCTTGAGGGGCCAGGTAGATAGTTAAGACTATTTTCTAGCGTGCAATGGAATAATTATGTGCTAGCAGGGTTAAATGGAGTTCATTTTTCAATCGAAGATGTATTAATAACGGGCCGAGACGATGCTGAGCACCTAGACACGCCATACCAGGTGCTACAAAGATAACGAGACACGGGCTTCTTTGCATAAAAATAAGTGCAGTTTTCTTGTAACTAAATAAGTTACGTGGGAGACTTTATAAATGAAAACGGTTTAAAGAAGTCACTGGAAAAAGTTAAAGCTATATTAGAAGCACCAATCCCCACAAATATTAACCCGTTACAATCGATTTTAGGCCTCGTCAATTATTACAGGTTCCTTGTTCCAAACGCGTCATCTATTCTATCCTCCCTCTACGAATTATTAAAAAGGGGACGGAATGGAAATGGTCTAAAATAAAAACAAAACGTTCGAAAGTATAATAATTTTTTTTTCATCGGAGCACGTTTTAACACATTTTATTTCGAATGACAAAAATACACTAACCGTGGATGCGTTACCTAATGGGTTAGATGCAATATTATCGCAAAAGGATAGTGCAGGTATTAAAAAGCCAATCTCGTTTGCATCACGGACGTTAAATATTGCCGTGAAAAAGTATTCTCAAATACAAAAAGAAGCAACTGCTACCGTATTTCGAGTACGGAAGTTCCACCAATATTTATACGGTAGCTCTACAACTTTTATTCTACGTACGGATCACATACCGTTATTACCAATTTTTGGGCCATACATAGGAATTCTGGAGGTATCGGCTAACAGTTTATAGAGCGTGCTTTATTTCTAAGCGGATATAATTACACTATGAACTTGGATAGGTACGAACCATGCGCTTGTGATGCACATTAAAAAAAAACAAAAAAAGAAACTATGAAATTTTTAAAATACCTCTATTCTTCTTCTTTTTATGAGATAGCATAAGAAATACTCACTTGCTTAAATATAGATGAATAAGTGCATATCTGTTTTACAACACAGTTTTTAGCGTTCAAATATTTTTCAATAAAACCGGCAACACCGTAACGTTGATATGGATTATTCAGTTTATAGCTCCATACCAATCTAGTACGGTTATCCTTTGCACTGTAAACTTTTATTTTTATCTGTGATAGCAAAATTAACAATATCATGTAATTGTTACTACTACGGTAAGAAAAATAGATAGGCTGTGAAAAAATACAGGCTTGTCTTTTAATAATAATGTTAAAAGTCCGTGTATGTGCTGTACCTGCCAAATTTATTTAACGAGAATTGAATACCTTTTCGCACACACCCTATTTTGCACACTATACACGTATAGTGTGCAAAATAGGTGTGGCTAATTTACTTAACTTGCCACTATATTATCTACACATTTGAGAGGCTCTGATATTTTTTTAAATTCCGCTTAGGTCGAAACTGTCAATTTTCAGAAAATATAATATCATATCAGACAATTATTATTAAACACTTGTGAGAAGACTTCCTGTATGTTATACTTACTTCTTTTTACATTCTCTTTAAAGAAGACACAAGATCTACCTGACATATTCTCTTAGTTTAATCTTTGGAAATTAAAAATTAGAAAATTCAAGAATTAAACTAAGTTACGCCGTTATTATAATATATAATGATTACATTTGATTACCACACTACCTCATCAATTCGTGTTTGAGCAAAAACCGTGCAATTCAACCAACAAACATAATTGTCACCTTCTTTTACAAGATTTGTGTAGTAAAATGTGAGGTTCGTTATTTTTGGACCACTACAGACTTTGTAACTAGTCAACTCTAGATCAAAAGGGCCCTGTAAAACACATGGCCTTGTATAAGATACAAGAAGTCGATAGATGCAAAGAGCTCAGGTCCGAGCCCTGTGGCGTTCTTTAGAGGAGGCCTATGTTTAGCAGTGGAATTGTGATGGGTAGTAATGGTGACGATGATAATTATGATAGGCATGTTACGTTGTAAGTACGATTTTTAAAGATTATATTACTAACTGGCTTTTTACCTGCGGCTTTGCTCGCGTTGGCGCAAATTTAGAAACATTGATAGTACTATTTCGAACTAAAATTAGCAAAACTGGATCACTTGTAGAGGCAAGTCTGCATCTGTGTCTATATTGCCAATAATATAAATAAAAGTTAGTTTTTCAGAATCGCAGAAATATCATACGTCAAGCAAAACCTTTTTATGTCGGGCACGTCTTTCGATCTGTGTTTATGAAGGGAAAATTGTCCTGGAATCGGATATGCACTATTTACACAATATTCATTGTTAAAGTTGATATAGATTTGATAAAATAGGGCTTAATTTCGTGGTCTTTATTAATATTGGTCCCATTGAATATTGATTAGCAACACATGCCGGTATTTTTTACGTTCGAGTAGGCTTCAAAATTTCATAAATGTAGTTCTACTGTCGGTGAACATGTGAGAAGAACTAAATTCATGAACAGGAGTAGAAATCTACAAAAGATGGGCAGCAGCGTCTTACTAATCATAGCTCAAAATAATAAAAATGTGCAGTTGACAACTCGCATGCCAAGCGTGCCAACTTTGGCAAATATACAACTTATTTGGCAGCCTGTTGAAAAATTCCTATTGATGAACGGGAGTAGAAATAATATATTAGCCATGTAGAGGTGGCAAAAAAGAAACCACTAGTCCATTTAATCCCGTGGGTGTCTTAAGAGGCTACAGTGGGAAACTGAAACGGGAGATGAGTAGTATCTTCTTGTTAACAGGGCAAAGTAATTAAGAGCTGCGGTTGCCTCCCCTGCTTGCCAAGCCTGAATACTACTACAAATACCCGGTCTATTTGACAAAAAATGGGGAAAGCCTACGATCAGCAGTAAATAATCCTATTAGAAGTAAAAAAGTAGCAGCCTAAATACATCCCAATACTTGGCACAGGTCACAACAAGTTTTAGGCCAAAAATGTGTTGATTAAAATGACTACAACGTGGGATGACCGACTTCACATATCTATACCTAAAAATAATTTACGAAATATTTTTAACGGATCTAATTTGTGTTGTTTACTTACCTACTAAGAAATTTAAGTTTAGATATGTTTGATTACCTGCTCATACAGATGACTTCAAGATTCTAACAATACAATTCTACTCATAGTTAAAATAACTTTCTTTGACATTCATAATACTTTTTCACAAGAGTCTGTTCATTTACTCATATAAGCTATGAAACTGGGACTATCACGAAAATTGTAATACTTAGTAGTAGTTTAGTAGACTGAAAATATGAAAGCTATCTGAATATGTGACAAACTGTTTTAAAATCTCGTTAAAAGTAAAAAAGGCAGCGTCTACGGTATCACGAACTATTCCATAAAATGTGGATTAAAATCTAACAGTGCATTTAATTTTTAATTACTTATATCGGGCGCACTTGATACAAAAAGAATTTGGTGAAATATTGCTATGCCGAGGGACACACAACATATAAGGATAAGGTTTGTTAGTAATTTTGCTAAAATTGACAACTATGATAAATCATGCAGACAGTGCTCACCGCGGTCAATACCGGTCTGACAACTTTTGATGCTGCAACAATAAACACATATTTAATAGAATTGTGTCTAATTTGACCAGTTATGTATTATTATTAGTTTATTTAGCAGTAATTAGATGGCGCTATTATTGCATTAAAACTATGACAGAGCCGTGGTAGCTCAGATGGTTATACGCTCGCGGTAAATTTCACAGTACGCGAGCAAACCGGGTTCGATCCC
>DWHP01006004.1:0-11623 GCA_018247895.1 Parnassius honrathi | reverse complement strand
TTTTAAGAATTGTGTCGTTTAAAGTTTTTTAACAATAATAAAAAAATGAATCTCAATAATAATAATAGTAAAATTTAAAAAAAATATATTTTCTATTGTTGATTGAGAATATTTTTCTACATTTTTACACGATCATTTAAGCACTATGAGTTATGAGTCGTGCACTTTTGGATTTCCCAAGCTTTTTTATTGACGTTTGGCATAAAATGGCATGAAATTTAGAGGTAATAGTAATGAGGTTATTTGTGAAACATGTATGTATTTAAAATATTTTAAAAAATTTACTTATAACATGAGTGCTTAAGGCAATGCACATTTGGATTTACTAAAGTCTTTTGTCATATTGTACCTATTTTAAGATTCATTAACTGGCTAAACCAAAATGTTGAAATACACATTTATTCCAATTCTTGACACGAATTTCAAATTGAAATTACATTTTATGGACATCAGTGTTGAGCATTGGGTACAAGTATGTCAATAAATGGTCATTTAATATCAATGGAATACTAATTTTTGTTACAGTTAGTAAATTTTGAAAATGAAACCTAGAAAATCATCCGATACGAAAATTAAAGAGAAACTGAAAGGAAGGAAGTATGAGCCAAATAATTCAAACAAAGCCCTACAAGCAGTACAAAATGGTATGAGTCCCAAGATCGAGGTGTCCCGAACTACATCGATTTACAAATTTAAAAATCCCGTGCATAATTCGTTCGTTGTATTGTCAGAAGACGAAGAAGGAAATATAGAGGAAAGGGGTAATGGTTGTTGCAAAAAGGGATTCCCCAAAAGAAAATATGATGTTTTAAACAGTGTAAGGGCTTATACAAAAAATAAAAGGCTTGGTACGTTCACGAACAAACACGGAAGGAAAAAGGAAACACCTGAAGCAGTCACAGCTGCTGGTGCAGCAGTTTCAGAAAATGATATTAGGGGCTGGTTGAAGCAGAGTGAAGGCTATCTCCAGGAAAATCATTTATTCTTTGTCCTCACTGATACTTGTCGTGTTTTTAATGTGGATGAAACTAATTTCGTCCTTTGTCCTACAACGGGCGTAGTTCCGAAAGGCTACAAAAATGTGTACGAAGTCGATAACGCTCCAGCAAGAACATCACTAACAGTAGTGGTCATATTCTGTGGTGATGGATATCTTACTCCAAGCATGGTAATATTCCCGAACAAAAGAATGTCACCTGATATATCTTCAAATGTTTCTCCAGATTGGGGTATATGATTAAGCGATAATGGATGGATGAAGACTGAAATCTTCCACGATTATATCGAAAGCGTCCTCTATCCCCATTTGGTCAAATCAGGAACACAGTTTCAATTAATCCTCTTTGTTGATGGGCATAAAACGCATTTGACTTTCGCGGTAAGTGATTTATGCAAAAAATTGAAGATTATACTCATTGAGCTTTATACCACTTCGCAAGGATTTTACAACACGCGGAAATATCCGTTTTCAAGCCACTAAAATATGGCTGTTAAAAATCTGTGTTGTAATGGCGACGAAGTTATCCTTCTCAGGCTTCCACCAAAACTAACTTTGTGCCACGGTTACAAAATACCATAGAAAAATTGATCACACCCTCAGCGATTGTAAATGGCTCCAGATGTACTGGTTTATGTCCATGGGATGTTAATGCAATATATTTTACAAATTGTCTTGGAAAGAGTACTAACCATAAAGAAAAAAATAAGTGCACATTATGAAATAATAGAAAAAGTATTAACAAAAGAAGATTTTATAATGATAGGGAAAAGCAAAATAGCAGAACTCGAAAAATATACGCTGACATCAGAGGATAATTATTTACGAAGTATTTGGGAATTTAGATTAGAAACACTTTTAACTAATGACAGAAACAAAGTCAACATTACCACAAAAAATGAAATTACCATAAACCCAAAACGATTTCTGATTTTGTTTCGGTGTCACATGAAATAGTGATTGATGAAATTACGAATGATAATGACTGTAATTCTTCACACAAAAAGAAGATTAATATAGATGCTGATGACGACGTTAGATGTGCATTTTATAGTTATAACTCGCAGTGCAGAGGTACACTCTCAAAATAATAATACAGTGCAACCTCGATATGAGAAATCGGAAGGAAACAAATAAATATTCTTTAAATCAAGTAATTCGTTGAACTGAGGTTCGTTATGTTGACTTTAGGTTGGTCTAAAATTTGTTATAAAAGGGTAAAAAATAGTTTTATTCACAACTTCTACTATTAAACTTTATATAAAGGTTTTGGGTTGACAAAATTCGTTAATTAGAGGTTTTTACACTTTCTTTATAGTTGTAAATTCGTTATAAAGTGGTTGTTCGCAAGAAACGTTCGCAATGTAAAGGTATATTTTATATTGAATCTTATAGACGGTTCAAGGGGATCACGAAAAATTTGTTAAATCGAGGAAGTCGTTATATTGAGGTACGTTATATTAAGAGATACACCTTGCGAAAAGTCAAATTTAAGAAAAAACAAAGTAATAGCAGTGAAGCATAATTTTAATAAAATACAATTAATTGAAGGTGATAATATAAATCCTTCTGTTAAACAATCTTAGTATTAGTAGTTAATATTATCTGGTTTTACTCCTATTAAACTGCAGGAAGTCCTTATGTTGCCCAAGATGCTACAAAGAAAAGGGACAAAATATTAAGAGGCCACCTTTTGAGTTGACATCGGCTGAGTGAAAAGAACCGGAGAATGAAACAAATAAAATAAAAGAAGAAAAGGCTGAAGGAATTAAGAAAGGAAAGAGAGAGGGAGAAAAACAAAGGACAAGAAAAAATAAACAAAACACAAAAAAATACGAAACCTAACCAATCTCAGTAGTCAGTTGACTCTATTATTTTACTTAAGTGAAGCAAAAACATGTACCTACTTCATAACAATCGTTGATTCTTTGATTATCATTTGTTTAATTTTTGAGAAAATCTTTATTTATCAAGGTGGGTAAAATTTTACATTCTTAATAGGGGAGGGGGGTGTCAATACATTGGGAGTTTGAGGTGGCAGTAATAAGGAAGCATGTGTCTTTTCGCTACTCGAAGCATGACTTTCGTAACTTTTGGAAAACTACGAGAAAGCTATATAATAAGCCGGACTTACCCATGAGCGTCAACGAGGTGAGTGTACCAAAATGTATCGCGGACTTATTTAAGGATTACTTTATGGTGAAATCACTGTTGGGAACATCACGGCCATTCAGTGTATAGGGGTCGCATGGGCTGATAATGTGTCATTTGGGCAAATCGCATGGTACGGCTATAACTGCAAAAAATAATAACGTTTTATTTACGTAAATCGTAAACGGTAAGTTTAACAAAAAAGTTTACTACAAACAAAAGATGCAAAATTTTATTTTCTGCAGTAATCGTTCCTATAACTTTTACGTTAAAGTGTATAGTTTCCGAGATATCGCCTGAAAAGGTGTTTTCAAGGTGGCGCTTAAAGCACCACCTGGATCTGTCAGCATTTTGTGATTTTATGCTGAATAAGTGATCCTAAACCTTATAAAAAATAAAATTGGATCGAAAATTTAGTGCAAATTTAAATTCTATTTTTACTGTACTATTTCACTAAACATTTTATTTATCAACAACTTCTTACAATCGTCGTTTCTCTAGTACTCACGTGACCTTCATACAAATAATCCGATATTTTAATTGCTAATAATTTTTGTTTTTGGATACAACCATATCCTTATCCAAAAATAAAAATTATTAACTATGTTTATATTTTCCTTCATTAAAAAAAATTGTCTGTGGCCAAACCTACTAATACCCTTTGGCTTGACCATAGGTTTGACTAACTGGGGAGTTTTGGCGGGAACTTGCCCGTAGACGGATTGGGCTCCTGTTTTGTCGCTTGAACAATGGTTTGAAGTGGATTTTTATTCGTAAAAGTGATGCGATTTTGTGGAATAAGTGTCCGCGCGTATGAACTGTTAGAGAAAACGACGAAACAAGTGCTTTAATGTCGATATAAACCTCAAGTTATTTTGATCGCTTGGTCGCCTTATGAACTTGAATGGCTGTCGTCATCAACCGTCCGTTAGGTTGAGCTGACGTCAAAATCTCTCAAAAACTTCGCAATGTTCATCAGCATATTGTGCATGACGCATTAGCATATTGTGAAGAAAAATATATAAAATAAAGATTCCGAAAGAAATTACAGGCTCAGAAGGGCTAGAGCCCAGAGCCGTAAAGCCAGTTAATAAAAAAAATTGACTAACTGGTTTAATAATCCGACATTCCAAAATGTTAATCAATGTCAAATTTCAATCAATAATTGGGCACTTTGCATATGTACCCTAACGTACATTATTTTTCTTAATTAAATTTGTTTAATCTACGCCTAATAATACATTGTAAATACATAACTAATAAATAAATTGGTAAAATAAATGTATGAATAAACTAAGCTGTGGATATGCCACGAGATAAAAGTCGTTATCGGGATAAACGAAGTTCTTCATATTGCTCAGACTCATCATACGAACGTAAAAAATTCAAAACAAAACATAAGAAACGTTCACGTTCAAGGGATCGTTCGGAGTCTAATAGCCATAGAAGAAAACGATCGACCTCACGCTCAAAGCACAAGAGAAGAAGTTATTCACGTAGTCTTTCAAAGGAACGGTACGAAACAAAATCCAGAAAGCGCTCGTCATCGCGTTCTCGATCAAAGCGTTCAAGACGAACAACATCCAGAGATCGTTCTCGCTCGAGATCAAGTTCCCGGAGTAGATCAAAATATTCCAAAAACAGTAAGAAGCATAAAAGAAGATCGCATTCGTCAAGCAGTCACAGTTCTTTTGATATAGGTTTGTAAATTTTTTTTAATAAGAATAGAAAGATACAGGTGTAGTAATATTTAATTCTAAATTTAGGTTTTAATTTTATAAAACTTAATTAACAAACAATTTTCAGTCCACCTGATGGTACAGAGTACCGGAGTAAGAACAGTGGTTAAGCTTCCTAACAACATCGAAAATGTATACCTATTCTGATAGGGTTGACACATGATGCATGTGAAGGGTGTTGCATGCATGTTTGTGGAGTTATTTACAAAAAACTGGTGGTGGTGGTACTTTTGGTTGTAGTAATAGCTGTGATGGTGATACTGGTCTTGATGGTATTATCTGTGGTGCCAGAGGTGCTCCACTGCCCATCACCACCACCAACTATACTACTAGCACCACCAATGATGGCATCACCAGCAGTGCCATCTACTGCCACCACCACTAATACCATCTTCACCACTGTTTGGTGATTGTATTCCAATAATAATGCAGTGGGGTCAGGGACAGTATTCACAACACCGATTATTGACCCATTATAAATCTATAATGTTTTCTTTTATAGTACATAATCTTTAAACTGAACTCTAATTGTAAAATAAAACTTAATTCATTAATTGATCTATAAAATCATGAAACATTGTTCCTGTATTTATATTAATGTGCATGACCAACGGCCCTTTTGTTTATACCCCAACTGAGCTGTTGAAAATCGGTTTGTACCCAAACAGAGTGGGTGAGTGCTCATGCACACATTGCTGCGTTATGTATGGGTGTAGCAGCATCAAAATGTTTGTATGTAGCTTCCCCTCTGATCGATTTCTTTACTTATACTTTGCTTATTTTATGTGCTCATTGTAAGTGGCTACTGCAGTCCATGGATACTTATGGACTACAAACGGAAAGCAACAGATGCATTGGCACCTATGAAGAGTGCTGGAATGCCTCACAGCCTAAAATAAAGTTTGTAAGTTAGCAATAATCAATGATTTAAAGTAAGGCTGTTAGTGTTTGTAGCAGTTAAACTATATTGTATAAGTATTAATTCATAGGATATTATATATCATTCCCTTATCACTATTATATACTTCATTGATCATTAATCCCCAAAACTTATATATCTGGATTATTTTCAGAACCTCCTTTAAAATCTGGAAGGACAAATTTAGATGATACAGAAACAAAAGTAGAAAAAGCAATCAAAGCTGCAGAAGCTGCTGGTTTGACTATGACAAAAATTCCCTCGTATGACTACAAAGATGTGGAAGTGAAAGCTGACATGCCAACAATTCATGATAGAAATTTGATTGCTGAATTAAATAGTGATACTTTCATCCAGAAATCCTTCACATCATCTAGAAGCAAAAAACAGTCACAGAATATTGTGATAGATCTAAATGCAGAAACTGTAAAAGTCCCTGAATCAGAAATTAAAGTTCAAAATGATGAATATATTGTAAATTTTGATGTGAGTTTAAACTATGTTATAAGAATATTTTAGGTGTGCTAATAACTTTATTAATGTTGCTCAAGACAATTTTGAGGCTCAATATTTTTGGATAGTTATTGAGTTTGTTTTGTTAAGGGGTCTTTAAAATACATAATGTACAATATTTCAAGCTAATATGATGGATACAATAGAAACTGGTAAATATTTCTGTATTCTATAAGTAAATGTATGTACCACTCCTACTGTTGGGCACAGGCTTCCCTTCTCATTTCTGGGAGGGTTTTAGGGAGAGGAGTAATGACCACCATACAGTCCCAATACATGTTTCAAGGAATGCCACAAAGCACAATTCTGAGCCTCCCGCATCCATTGACTTCCTACATGTCTTATCAAGTTTCACTCGATCTGTTTTATTGTGGGAACCACCCTATAATCTAGTAGTCAATACAAAGTAGTCATGCAAGAACATTTTTTCATTTTTTGTTGTATTTGTTGGTTCTTCAAGTAAGTCAGTTGGTCAGTTAATGATCCTAGCTTAAAATAATTAGTAAGAGATTTTTATATTGAGATCAATATTTTTAATTTTATATAATTTGCAAGCTGTTATAGATGTATGTTATACACTAGCCCCTCTGTTTGTTCGGTTCTCTTATTTTAATTTCACACTGGGAAGTTAACAAAACCTAGCAATGCTTTTAACATTACTAATATTCCCTTGAGTAGGAGTGGTTCATGTTAATAGTCAAATGGTGGATTCGAAGCCCCAACCTTTTGAGTTTGCGGTCCGGAACCTGTCATTAGGCTAATGTCGCTGCCATTTAAATAATAATAAATGCAGAACTTGCCAATACAATATTGCTTTCAGAGTCAGACATAGTGAAGTCTATATTACGAACCACAGGATTGCCTTGAGTGATCAATGAGCACTTCTTTGCCTGATCTAAAACCTTCGCAAGATTTCTGGGTTCTTAATTCATTATAAATGCTGAAAACAAGCTTGTTTATCCTGAAATATAAAAAAGTATGATTTTGTTCCAGCTCTTATCTCTTTGTTTGTTTGGTCTTAACACTTTCACTGTCTGGTTTGCAGACACAATAGTAAGACAATAGCAATGCATTATATGTAATGCACAGGACAGTGAATGGGTTAATCCACTTTAACCCATTCACTGCCTTCCTTCCTGGAAATGACAACATTACCCCCATGTCGCCTAGAAAATATCCTTATGTGTATATATGTACGGTGTGATTGTTTCTTATTTTTTATTTTCTTAGTGTTTTTGTTTACCTGGTGACTCCATCTAGTGGGGGCCCTTACTACACTCTGCTTGTATTTGTTATTTGTTGAGCTATGTGGCTATTTTCAGTCCATTGCAAATTCCACATACTGATCTATGGGACTATGTTGATTACACTGGTCTAGATTCTCTCACACAGAGAAACTCCTGGCCCTATTTATTCATGGCTCATTGTGTGACCTTAAGTGTTCTGTCTCAGTTCTATAATTAGTAAAATGCACTGGCTGTTCACTGTTGTTTTAGAGTTTTGAGAAGTATTCATAATCTCTGCCCAGCCACACCTCTTGGTTAGAGTTTGACTTAGTCCACTGCATATAACCTATTTATATTTAGTAACTTTCCCACCAGTCCTCATAGTCACGCCTTCAGAAGCTCTAGACTAATGAGATATCTATCTGACAATCTGTATGTAAAAGCAGTATTTTTTTTCCTGAGTCAGTAGGAGGTATTGTTGTATGTTTATTTTATTTAATCAATATAAGGCCTAGTTAGCATAGCCAAATGGAGTAGTCGTATAGCTTGATGAAAAACCAACAACTAATGGTGAAGAAAGGCTATAGAATAGCAACATCGTTCGGAGAGCAGAGTTCTCACCGAAGTGTTCAATGCCAAATTCAGTACCGTATTAACAAAAGTAGGGGTCTCTGGGAAATAGTAGCACTTATAAAGTTTTAATAGCATCTTATAATGGTTTCTATTTTTGCTTTAGAAACGGTTGCAAGTAGTCCACTGGTGACAATCTTAAATATAATATTATTATTTATCATTATCAGCCTGCAACAGTCCACTTATGGACATAGGCCTCTCACAAGGCGCACCACTTAGCCCATTATAGATACACCCCCAGAATTGAATTTTAATTACTAATTAACTATATTTTTTAAAAATATTGATTTCTATTCCAGGCAATACCTAGTGAAGAAGAATTAAAAGAGATGTGGGTGAAGAAACTGTACCAGTATAGAAAAAAAATGCTTAAAGGGGAAATATAAATTATGAATAACATTAAAAACAACTTTTATATGTACCAAATTATCTCTACATATTTCGTATAATAAAAGATATTTTTTAATTCCAAGAAGTTGAATCATTTTTGTAAACATTCAATATTATCAAAAGAACCCTAAAGAATAAAAGAATTCAACAACCTAAAATATTTTATTATATAACATAACATTTAACCAGCAGAATAACATGCAATCAAAACATGTTCAGAAACTACAGTCATCTGTATTTACAGCACTGCTTTAAATTCTCACTATATAAATGCAATTAACATTTTCACATATTGTTTCTTTCACGTTGAATACGACTGCTGTAAGTCCGTGAGACAAGGTTCCAAGCATCCATATACCGGTCCATACACATTGCGATACATTTTTGCTCTGAACTATCCAGGGCAGTACCTGGTTTCGTAATACATTTTTTAAAGCATTTTTCAGACATTTTTGTCAATAGTTCTTGGGCGTTTGCAATTGCGATTTGCTGCTTTACTTGATCCATAAGTTCTTCTTTTTGGGCCCCACTCAATGAACTAGTAGATAGACTCTCCATATTCAATTAATTTTTTGGATAATTTTCGTCAGAACAGTTAATTTAAATATATCTAATTGGGCAACAATTTCTAACCTCAACAGCTCAGCTTTTTTAGCAGTATAGTTAGACTTAAAGAGATAATTGTTTTGCTTTCACGATACACTAATAAAGATTAGCAAAGGTATTAGACCATACAGCCTTGTGCGATTTTTATTTTGTCCATAAAAGTTCACAATATGATAATGTGTTACATGGCAAGGTTCTTCGGAGATTTTGTCGAGAGCTTAATCCAGTAAACAGTTGATGGCAATTACATCTAAAGGCCTTTAAACGGATTTAAAAAAAAATTGTTTTATATCACTACCAATGCGCTTTTTACAAACATTCGTTTTAATAGTGGTTCGAAGGAGAACGATCGCTACGTGCTCAAGCATAGCCTGCCTATCCCTGTACTGCCGTCGGTAAGCAGTATTTGCGAAGTTGGCTGTTTATGAGTTTTTCAGCGGGACAACAAACATTTATGTTTTTTTTAGATTTGTTTTCGAAATAAAAATAATATTGGACATGGCAAAAATGAAATTGTAATCTTTTTCATTATTTTAGTTTAAGAATGCGTAAAAATGTGCAAAACATTCTTATCTTTAAAAAGGTGAGAAAGTAAATTTTCATTTGACGTAATTCTTTTAAAGACAGCTCTGAAAGTGTTTTGTCGTTGGTCGGCCAAAATGATGCGCTACTGTTGAATATATAGAAAACTATCAACTACCTAATTTATTTATTTCATTCTCTCTCTTTACTATTTGAGTCATGATGGTATGAGTTGCATATCCTTGTCCATGAGATCATATGTACAAAGTCTACTTTTGTTAATATTGCCTCTCCTATTGAATTCTCAAAATAATCTTTTTGTTTGTAATACGGATGTTAGATCTGTAATAAAAGATTTTGTTAAATACTCGCAATGGTGTTTATTAAAAATTGGAAAAACTGCAGGAAATCCTATTTATAAACAAAAATTCCGTAATGAGTGACTTCAAGGTATTCTATGCAAGGATTGGGTCGTGCGAAAACAAATAAGTCCGGGAGAATTCATGACGTCTTGTAAATATTGTACGTGTGTTGTGTAGCCAAAGAATTATTAGGCTTAGAACCGCAGCAGGCGCACGCTAAGTGAAGCCGTTTCAAGTTAGCCTTTTAAGGCTACGTATGACTTTCTGCGTGTCAGTACTCGAGTCCTCGTAGTCGTGTAAAGAGCTCGCGCAATTTTGCACTGTGCTTTGAGAGTGTCACAACTCATCACATAATCATTAAAAAAATCTAAAAATCTCATTTCACGGGTAATTATGCCTAGCATATTATATTTTTGTAAAAACATTAATCAAAACCATCATTAGAGAACAGAAGAACGATCACCGTAGAAAATAGTGTCCAGAAATATGGACTCCATAAGTGAGGCGCTGCGATCGCTCGAGGTTCGGTCAATTAAAGTCATTTTGAGTCTTTTTTTCCAATCAGATGCTAAACCACTTGCACATCCACGCACAATAAAATATTTCTCTATTTGTTAATGTTTAATTTTGTCAAAAATTACAAAATTACGGATCATGAAAATTTTCTCATTAAAAATGAAATTAAAATTTGTATATTATTCAACTAACTTCATCTACTTGTACTCATAAACAGCTAACTTCGCAGTTACTACTCACCGATGTCAGCGCCGCTATACATTCTACAATTTTCAAGGACAGGCGGGCTATGCTTTAGTACGTAGTGATTGTTCTCCTGTTCTCTAACCTTCATGTTCTATGCTATGCATAGCGAGGAATTTCGTGAGTAGAGGACAGGAGAACGATCGCCGTAGAAAATAGTATCCCAGAAATATGCACACCATAAGTGAGGCGCTCCGATCGCCAAGTTCGGTCAATAAAAGTCATTTTCAGTCTATTTTTCCTATCATATGCTAAAACACTTGCACATCCACGCACAATAAAATATTTCTTCATTTTGTAATGTTTCTTTTTGTCAAAAATTACAAAATTACGGAGGATGAAAATTTTCTCACCAATGCCGCGGTGAAAATTTGTACATTTTTCAACTAACTTCATCTATTTGTACTCATAAACAGCTAACTTCGCAGTCACTATTCACCGACGTCAGGACAGGCAGGCTATGCTTTAGTACTTAGTAATCGTTCTCCTGTTCTGTAACCTTCATGCTATGCACGAGCATTGGGCATGATATGAGCAATATAGCGCATAGTGCCGTATTATACCACGTTATTTCTCCACAATGCATAGCAAGTGCTACGTAAGTAGTAGTCATGCGCAAAACAGTGCATTTTAAAGTGATGTAATATGACATTACATTTCGTACCGAAGAATGTTGCATTACACCATGACTCCAAACATGACGCGAAATGACGTGCTAGTGCCACACGTGATGGCCATTGTTATGAAATGCTCGCGTGGTAGTAGAAGATATACATCATTTCAATGAGATACCGCGTTATATTATC
>DWHP01006003.1:0-11626 GCA_018247895.1 Parnassius honrathi | reverse complement strand
TTGCTCGCTTGCGTGGTTTACATCGTCATATGGCTGCGCCGCCAAAGTCTTGGGCAGCGGCATGTAGTGATATGTTCGTCTTTGCCAAGGATCGAACTCGGGTTTCCCGCGTACTGTATTATAAGCGAGATCTTCCACGGCAATTTACAATAATTAAATAATATGTGAGATATTTTTAAAATAAACATTTTGCATTCCTCACACTACTTCCTAATATTTCATATCCACAAATATAATATTTGATAATATACATGCTTAGGTTGTTTTTATTTAACGTTAATATGATCGATTGTATAAATCGTTAATATTATCCTACAATAAAATTGTTATATATTTTAAGCATTTCCTAGGTATTCCCGGAAGAAACGAAGAGTTCGTTCGTTGGGTTTTTGGCAAACTATCAGAGATTTTTATTATTATAATGATGCTCCTACTCATAACACTATCGCCTTGGCGAATGGCTTCATATTCACGACATGCTATTTTTCCCGAGAACATTAACGTCAACGCTGATTCAACGCCGTATGTAATGAAGTCTTTGATTTATATTATAGACTAGTTATAAAAAGACGTTGTATATTGGTATGCACAACCTCAGGTACAAACATCTATATGTAATACACAAAATGAAATAGTATAGGTGAAATATTTCGCACGATTCGCCCCGAGATGCACTAAAAATAGGTGAAAGCAAAAATTTTAATTATTCCCACTACGTCATGACCAAGCCAACAGCAACACGTACCCGGTGCGTCTCATTTGCAAGTAACAGAGCGTGTATTATAGACCCACGCTAGCAATAAGATAAAAAGGCGCTCAATAAGGTGCGATCAGAGGTAAAAATGAAATAAATTGGCGGTGAATAAGAGTCCTGTGTGCAATTGAGGCAAACACGGGCGCTCATTAGACGGGGCGCTGCTGCGACCAGTTGACTCCAACGGGGTAATCCAACCTTATGCCTAGGTGACTGACTTGCGGTGATAATATAAAATTATAAAATGCATATATTAATATAACAACATTTTCGATGAATCAGTCATCTGGAGCAAAACTAACGTAAGGCTACGTTATTTGGATATTAAACTATTCCAGTTATTGCGAGTACTAGGTAATTAATCACTTATAATTTATATTTACAAAACTTATATTAAATTTATATTTTTATTTTTATTCTCGCAAATCTCATTGATGGAAATCGATTTTGTTTTACAAAAATTTTGTTTAATCGAATCTGATTACTGGCGGGGACGATCCTGAACATTTTCACAGACTGCTGACTTCCTGGAGCGTCATTAGTTCTTTTCGGCTATTTATAGCAAATTTCCTTAAAGAATATAGCTAACTGGTTGCTGATATCATCTACATGAAATTCTATAATTAATAAAGTTTAATCTAAACCCATGCATATCCCGTGATGCGTAAATCGGTCCAAGAATTAAGTAGCCCTGGTTAAGTTTGACACCAGGACATCAAACGCCTACGTCCCGCTATGTCCGTAAGTGCAGTTGTTGTAAGGCACCCAAAACGTCGCCGATGTAATTTAAGTTAAAATTAAACGCGATAAAATCCGTATAATTGATACTTTTTCAATATATTTTAACCATTTTAATATACATTTTCATAAAAAATGTAACGACAACAAAATTGGAAAGAGGTTAACTGAAGCAGGAGATTGACTGCAGCATCTCCTGATAACAACTCAAGATCATAAAGAGCTGCGGTCGCCAGCCTGCCAAGTGTGGCATCTATGGCAAATATCCTCCCTACGAGGCAATCTATGTTTGTTGAGCTGGGGCTGATCAAAAGACAGACCGTAATGATGATGATGAATGATGATTTTATGCATATGATAGTAACGTATAATTAAGGAAAATAATAGTAGTCTTAAGCCTTTTTTATCTGTACTTTTGTTTTAAGCTTATGGACAATTTCTGTCATGTTGGTGATCCTAAAAAGTTTACATAAAAAATGCCCATCAGTATGCAGTTATTTGTAGTTACAGCATACATACGTCCCACAGTTGGGCGCAGGCCTGCCCCCATTTCTGAGAGGGTTTTAGGCAAGGAAGTGTCCGCCGCCCTGCCGTGTTGGCGAACTTCACATTTCTCAAATATGTACGTTACCTCGCGATGTTTTCCTTCGTGGATGAACACGTGGTAAATCAGCACTTAAAATTGTAATTAACAAATTTCATTGGTGCCGGCGAGTTGCTTGCGTAAAATGTGAAATTTACTGCCGGCGCTAAATATCTGAGCTACCGCGGCTCTGTTGCAAAATGCAGTTGTTTGCACTTAATAAAAATTAATTTTAATTGTTAATAAAAATCATTTTAAAAATAAACTAGATAACAAAACAAAACGTATCACGCACACGGCGTTTTCTTTGAAATATCCCTTTAAACTATTTAAAGCGTCACAAATATTTATTACGTATTATAACAAAAGTGCCTACAGTTCTCAGAAATCTCACATGCTAAATAAGCATTATGATCACGCAACAATGGTTTCTATGCCCAGCCCTTTTGCAGAAAAGCTGTAAAATCAACGCACATTAGCATAACAAAGATGGTCGTTCGCAATGACAAAGCGGTGATATCGTGCAAGATGTCACTTTCACTTGTGTAACGCAATTAGTGTACAACATGGACTCTTAGAATTATAAAACAGTATTTTTCTGGTGTGTACATCGATATGGAAATTGTTCGGAACCGCAGGCTGCAGGAGAACAATGTAATAACGGCAGCAGTCACCGGAGCACGTCGTGACGAGACAAAACTTATTCCTCTGCCACGTGAACTCGAAAACCGTAGAGTATTAATGGGAATGTGTCGCAGTTTGCATAATGCGGAAAATTAAAACACATTTCCAGTTTAAACTAAACTTTGAAAATGGAATTTTTGTATGGCTGAACTATGGCTAATTATTTTTGAGTAGCATAAATATCAACTAATTTATGCCTTTTTTAATATTCTCAGCCGGATATAAACTTCTTAAGAGAGGATTTGCCATAAACGTCACACCTAGGAGACAAATTAGTAATTAGACCAGACTCTTCGTCAACAAACTGGATATTTCAAGGTACTTCTCCGTGTAAGTACCTAGTAGTGGCTACAGAGGTACAGAGAACCCACTACCCTATATCATCAGGTCAGTTTCGTAAGGGGCCACAAGGGGTAACTGTAACAAGGTATAAGCAGCCACATCTTTCCTGTTAAAAGCTCAAATAATAAAAAAACTATGGCTGCCAATCCACCTGCCAAACGTAGCAACTACAGTAAAAATACCTCTTATGATGCAATTCTATGTGACATATATCCCAGGTAGACTTTGATAAGCCGTAATAATATATCCCTCAATGAACACAGTCTCAGTAGATTATTTTGACGATTTGAATTGGGTGAAAACTGAATTATAAAATTCGTTACATTCATTAATGATTACTCACATTAGTTACCAGACATACGTTACACATTGCTACCAGACAAGCGTTACACATTGTTATTTTTCAAGGAATAGTATAATTTAAATTCAAATATGTACCGTTATTGCAATTGACGAAAATACGAGTAAATAAGGTGTCTACTTTTATAAGAAATTATCCAAAATTGAACGTGATTTATGGGCAACAACTTCTTTGCCTACCGATCGACCCTTAAGACTATGCGCACGCAGCGCAGTAAAATCAGTTAAAATAATGTTTTACCACGTTGTATTACCACGCATTTTGAATTTAAAAGATAAAAAGGACAAAATGTCATCGATTACCTATCATTATTTTCTTAAAGAAATATTAATATTATAATTTAACAGTTATATTACAATTATCAACTTACAAAATATTACATTATAGGAACTTATAAAAACATATACAATGTACCTATCGTATAATAAAACCCGACGATTTTTAATATGGAACAGTTAATTTTGCCAATTTATTCGACTCCACAGCTTATTGTCAGCCGGTAACAAGGGTGGTAGACACGGCAGCGTGTCTACGTCACACATCTCCACGCACCATTTGCATGCACCCGAGCGCATCCCGTCGCATCCCGGTGCATCTCGCCTCCTCCCGGGCGCACAACAGAAATAGTATAATGTCATATCAAATGTCTAAAGACGCGTGCCCTGTAATTTAAACCTTAACAAAATACGAAACTGATAACTAAATTTAAATTTTATTCTCTATTGGTATCAAGAGAATTTTTTAAAAATAGCTATTATTTGATAAAGATATTTCAGTGTTAAACTTTTTATTAACAATTAAAAAATAACAAAAAATAATGTCATAAAACGACGCCATAAATAAACTTTTCGTAAAGTGTCATTTTTTGTATCTTCGTGTATAATTCCAACAAATAAATCCCAGTTTTTTGTTTCGAAACTAGTCGTGACTAATTGGTCCTGCTGCAGCACTAAATGACGGGGCGCGCATCTAAATTGTTCATTCGGTTTTGCAAATATAATAATAAAATTTTATTACCCCGTTTGTCAAAGGGTTCGTCTGAAGACAGGCTGAAAGGGTACCTCGGTAAAATGTTGGTCCGTGCCCGTCATAAGTCAAAATGTGTCAATTGTTTGGTTGCATTTCGTCATAAATCAGCTTTACAAAAATGCTTCTCGAAGGTAATTCGTAATACTGAATAGTGAATACAATATAATTACACAAATATAGAGTTATGGCAATTGTGCACGTACCACAGTTCTCATTGTGGGTGGTTTAAAAAAATTGCAAAATTCCGTTTTGGCAATATTCCCCGAAAAGAAAGTTGTAGATTAAAACGGACAGCTTAGTGCATTTTACAATATTTGCCACCTGCTTTCAATATATGACTGTATTGTTTAAGTAAATATTATTTTATCTTTGTTATTAGATGTACTGTTAGGAACCTTAATTTAAAAATAAACTTGACCTTGGTAAATCTTTATCGAACAAAAAGTTCCTAAGCTTCTTGCGTGGGTTTAGTAGATGACGTTACTATGGCGTTGATAGAAGAGTGATGGAGCGGGCCAGATCTGGGGTCAGCGGCGCCATGCGTCATCGCTAACAACGACAAATGACGTGACGTGACGTGACTGAGAATGTCTAGAGCCGCGTCACGTTCCGGTACACGGTAGCACTCCTTGATACGCTACCTACGGAGTTGCGGAATGTTTTATTTATGTATTCGGTACAGGGAAAATACATGTTTACATTCTATTATAACATACAAACACCAATTAATAAAATTAAACATCTTTATAAGCACTTTTAGATCGACCAAAATACATACTTTTAACTTTTGATAAATTATAATTAAAAATAGTTTGTTTAATGATGCCATAAATAATCTTAACTTTATAGTGTGTTGCACAGCGACGGCCAATTTATAAGGAAAGAAATACAGTTAATTATTTAGAAATTTAAAACAGCTCCATAACCAAACGAAATAAGATTTTTTATTAATATTACAGGAAAACTTCTATTTCAGTCTATTATCATATAGATTTTTTAATATGATATTCCTTATTATAACTAAAATTGTTATAATAAGCCGGTTGGTTGTGTAGTACAATGGGATATTTTTTCTCTAGTCACTAAACGTCCTTGCTTTTTAATTTCCGATGAAACAACGCTTATGTAGTTAAAAGCTAGGTGTTAATAAGTGGCGGGTGCTGGAGGCAGCAAGTAGGTACTACTCCCAGAACGTGCTTTAATACAGCAATACGAGAGAGAGGCCCCGGTTGCGTTCCCAATGGAGATCCCGGAAAGTATGTATTTATACAATAATGGTGACCACCGTAGGGTTTTAGCCAGTAAGGAGTCTGGCATACCTTGTTTGTTGCCCACGCAGCCAAAGATATCCATGAGGCTTTTCCCATGATAAAAATAATAAAAAAGGTATTTATACGTGGTAGAGCCCCGATGTAGCTATATAATAAGTAGTTGTATGACGAAAACCAGCAAAATATGACAGCTTAATGCTGCTGTGTTTCGTATGGTGAGTGTAGAGAACCGGAAATCCTTTTTACTGAAAACGAATCGTTGCCATCGTAGTCTTCAGAGGTGAGAACGCTTCTGCATTTTGATCAGGTGGACTATATGCTCCGCTATATAACAAAATTCAAGATCTTACTCGTGTGTTAATTACATATTCACAGCGCCCAGGATTCAAATCCAGGAAACTGAACCTAAATGAAATTTGCTATATAATGTAACGTAACTAATTACAAAATTTCCATACACTGTACCTAAGCGGCTATTTTACTGAAAATATTATAATATCAGGTAACCTAATTAATTAGTGCTTGTGCACTACACCTCATCTTCATAAACCACAACATAACGAATTGTTGTTCATAAATACAACCGTTGTCGGCGTAGTTTCATGAAATGTTTGGACGAAAGTTTCCGCTTTTTAAACGTGTAACCGATGACAGGTGGCTGAATGTCGGAGCTATCGGACGTATTTTTTACCGAACAGTAGGAAGATGTCAATCCTCGACACTATCCATCACACTATTCGTTTTCCTTCATTCTTGTCATATAAATTGCGCCTTAACCTGAGATTAACTACACAGATAGAAGCTAAAAAAGAAATAATTGTTTATAACTTTTATTATTCATTGGTAATAACAAAAATATTTTAAAATTTGTTAAATATTCCTACAATAATATTTTTAAATTATTTAATTACCGAAATTATTCAATATATTTTAAGCTTAGTATGCGACGTAATCGTATAATTTGGTTTAGCTCTACGTGATACGAAAAGTTTCCCACAGAGATTTAGCGGCGAACCCGGCCGGCTGCACGCGACACAAAAATAGCACACATTTGTCGAAAAATAAAAATTTCCCCAAATAGACAGAAATATACAAAAATGTGAGGCAAAGAGCGAGGGGCGAACGTGATGGCGCGCCGTAATGTGCGCCCCTAATTAAAACGTTAAAAACCAACTGTTTCTGAAAAACGTCAATTTTGAAGAGAAATGTGCCGTCCAAAAGATCGCGTCTCATATTATTTCTGTTATTTAAGCATCTTGTAAAAATTAAACGGTTTCCTTCTGTTCAAATTTGAAATGAAATCATCTTAAAGATAACAAGACACAATACGTTCACAGCTCCCTAGATTAAGATACAAAAAACTAAGTTGATTGATTTAAATTTTCGGAACATGTACAACGACAAGCTGAAATTCAAATCGCGGTCAACGATTTCCATCTAACAGTTTATGCATGTACAAAATCGTTATTTAGAAATTGAACTGAACTATTTTGAAATACATACAAGCAACGAATTGATAAATCTAGCCGTTAAAGCGATATGCAGATCGGCATCGACATTCATTACCTAATTAAAATCGCAAGCCCCTTCCGCCCGCTACATTTCTCCAACGCGCTGCCAATAAATTTCATCCGCCAGTCGCCCCATAACGATAACCAGTTCCTCGGGAACTATCGTTCAATCTGCCGTCGATGCCGTATGTTGATCCGGTCGTGTACCCGCCGCTCTTTGCAGACGAGGCTGTCGATTCTTATGTATTATTTAGTACTATCACTACAGAGTGAGTGCGACGCTACGGGACGCACGTGTGTGTGAGACACGCACACGGATATACGTGCGAATGTCTTGGGTTCGAGCAACATTAACCCAGAGATAACGAGCTCACATATTCATAAAGAATAAAGAATTATACAACAACCCCGCTCTCCGCACAACTACATACCTCTTGCTTTGATAGTTATGCTCTCATTCACACTCTCCATTCGATCTCGATCTATCCGTTTCATTCTAAGGACCCAATAAAATGGGCACTCAAAGTGACCGAGTTAAAATTGGATTATCGACTTTAATTTATTCTATAGAAGAAATATTTCATTTTTGATCGAGCTTGTTCATGAAACCCTTTTGCTCTCCGCGAACATCTTCCGAGTAGCTTCAAAAGGATCATTGTAGTTCGGGACTCAGCATCCAGTTTTAATTCTTATTTCCAGATATGGAGAGACCATTTAATCGTCGCGCTCATTGGGGACAAAAAGTCATTATCAAATTAAATGCGCCGCGGTCCAACCCGCACGGCCTCATCTTTATGGGCGACATATTTGATTCGAAAACTTGTTATGCTTCGTCCTAAATAAATTATAACGAGAAATTGTAATCATTAAATGGATATATTTAAAGTGTGTGGAGCGGCGTTGTCGGCGGGGCGACGACGGGGCGATGGTCGCGGCCGGCTACGTATCTGACTACATGAATGCCTGCTCGCGAAGATACCGCGCGCAAATCTTTGTGGCCTTCGCATTGCACCGTTTTGTGACCTTTTTTACTATGAATCGAAGTTTTGTCTTTTGTAAATAGACAATTAATATTACATGGTAACAAGCCAGTTTTTTTTGTTATTAAATTCTCAAAAAATGTATACTAATAGCTAAAAATATTCACTTTTCTAGAAACAAAGGTTACTGAAATGACAAAAGTTTTGAAAACTTTAATTGACGCTCGATTTATCAAAATAAAGTGAAGAACGTGCGTGGGCAGGAAACAATTTTTGTTTTATCCTTAATTGCCCGAATGTAAATTATTTGGATTCGTGGCGATCAGTTCAGTTTAGGATTATTTTATCAATACAGTAATAATAGGTACCTACATCATTCTATCCATGACTGACAAGACCATTTTTAGTAAAAATTTACACTACTCGTCATTTTGGTAGGAAAATAATTCCTTTATTCATTCATTCAAAATCAAATAAGCATATCAAAGTAGGTATTTGTTTCAGCCTATCTAAAGTCTACTCTGAACATAGGCTTGCCTCATAGATTGCCTTATTGTCTGAGGTGAGTTCCATATTCAACATAAATGTATTTTGCCATAGCTGCCACGTTGGCAGGTTGGTTGGAAATTGCAGTTTTTTATAATTTTTAAGTTGTTATCAGGAAAATACTGCAACCCATCTCCCATATCAGTTCCCTCTATCACCTTGAACGACACGATATGGGGTTGTGGTATACATCATCATATACTTATTATTTAGGCTTAATATTTATAAGGTTAATTATTCTGAAATAACATCAAAGAAAAATAATTCTGCGATAAATCGTTATCCGATGATTTGTATAATGTGACAATATATTATTTTACGTATGTAATAAATAAAAAGTAAAACCAACGACGTGTTTAATACGAAAAAAACGAAACGGAAGATGCGTTGAAATAAAATTTTATACAGTGATCGTTAACGCGGCCCGCGTCCAATATTAAATGGACGGTGGTGTAGAAGTAAAAACTAAAGACAAACATAAATTTTATAAAAAAAAATTATTGATTCAAGCGTACGGTCCCTGCACTGTTTCGTTTGATGATTGGATTGAAATTCGATACCACGTTTCGTTGTAACTTCTCAAATACACGAGTTACTAAATGAGGAATAGTTTATTAATTAACTAAACGCTATGAAAATTTAATACGAAATATTATTTCACTTCATTAAGTCGTTAAAGAATCCATCACTCCATGTCGTCCCGTAAGTGTTGTCTTATAGCCTCCATGAGATGGCGGTGTAACCGTCAATACCAGATAATTAATAGAATCAGGCGTTACTTTGCGTAAATCCTTTATATTAAAGATCTGAAATTCTGTAAATCTACTATTAAATCTTCTATCTTCAAGTGAATTAAACCTTAGCAGTCAGCCACCGCAGGTGTGGAGAGTAGTGGTGAAGAATTAGGGGACAAGGATAGTGCACGCAATTGCGGGAGGGCAAACTAGGTGAGACATCATTTCATTTTATTGTGCAGATCTAAGTAAATTAATTTTTAAGGTCTTTAATATCAGATAAAACAAAATCTGGGTATTTTCTGGCGATGTTCTACGATGCTAAGAACGCTTGTCTCTTATCCACCTACCAGGCATGGCAATTATGGTAAACTTTTCTTACTGTAATTGAGGCTTGATCCAACCAATAGAGTTATATCGAAGAAGAAAAAGGAATATTTTACCTAATAAAGGAAGATGAGCTACAACTTTTAGCTACTCCAGAAAGCCGTGATCTTTTTGTAGAAGGGTGACGAGCGAGCATATAGTTCACGGGATATTAGCTGGATTTAGATTAGCTGGTCTTGGATGACCGATGCAGAGCAGATGGGGAAGAAAGTTTCATGAATATCAGCCTCGAGCTGGTATGCGCAATGTTGGGCGAACTCCAAGTCGGAGTTATGACCTATTAAAATATACAACTTCGATGAATAGAGGTGAGTGTGGGTATTCAATGATCATAATAATGAATAGTAAGTAAATTTAGGGTACGAACAGCAAAACCGAAACCTGGAAACATTATTTCTTAGTCCTCAATTCTAACAACGTATCGTTAGCCTTCATTGTTAGAAGTTGGTTGCAAGCGTCCATGGGTTTTAGGCTGATGGAGGTACCTACTTACCATCAGATCGACTGTAAGTTAGATTATCTCTTCAGTTTAAAAAAATCTTTGAATTCACATTTCAAGTAAGGAACAACTCTTAGCACAAGTACTTCACACTCAAAAATATTAAATAAATATTAGGCGTGTAGTAATAATAATGCTGGAATTACGCGAAAAAATCTCGCCTTTACACTGTTCTAAGTACCATGCTTTGTAGATATTTTCTAAATGTTACATAATTACGTATATTAGGTAAAGGTGTTGGTGCGAAGGCTGCACCAAACTGGATTGAAGTGGAGAGGAATAAATTTAGAGTTAAGTTATGAGCGGACCGATCTAACAACATGAATGAAACTCCACCCCGCACCCCGCATCTCCAACTCAGGACCCATCGGCCGCGTGTGGCCTTTACCAGTGCCGCTTCAGGGCTGGATTTAAAGATTATGAAATTAATTAGAAAAAAAATTTGCTGTATCTAATTCTAGTGTTGGTTGAGTTTGTTAGCTACTCTGGTTATGCCGCGAATATCTCAATTACCATAGAAAGTTTGAACATAGGTATCACTATAGCTCGCTGAGCGACCTCAAGCTTCTTCATACGGTCAACAGTGAAGTACCAGTGTTTTCAAATTTTGAAGAATGCTTGACAGGTAGACGTTTCTTATAAACAATCTGATAATGAGCCGGCTATATAGCTGAAGAAATCGACAACCAATGAGGAAGAAAATTTCTCGAGAGGCAACTTCTTACTGTTAAGCGAAGTGTGTGGCGGCCCCCCATGATGGAGCGGTGACCTGGTAAGACATGCCGGAAGTCTGTGGATACAGTGGGTTCAAGATCGTTTTTTGTTCGTTCAGCTATAGGCTTGTAAAGAACTTTAATAATAATGATGGTGACGAATTCTACATTATTTTTAGAAATAGAAATTAAAAATATGATATTACTGTAATCAACAAACTTCGTGTATAATCTTATTTCTTAGAAAAAGTGGATAAAGCCATTTCACAACTTGGCTATAATAAAGATTGACTGCATCGTAGGTCTAGTAGTTATAGTAGAGCGACTGCTGATCATGAGGTCCTGGGTTTGAATCCCGGGTCGGGCCAAAAAATTTATTACTGGGTTTTTCCGTCAAGAAATTCTCAGTAGCTGCCGGGAGTCAGGAAGTTGGCGGTGTCTCGCCCCCGTGCCTCGGAAAGCACGTAAAGCCGTTGGTCCTGCGCCTGATCTCT
>DWHP01006002.1:0-11627 GCA_018247895.1 Parnassius honrathi | reverse complement strand
AAAGGTTGGCTAACTCTGCCGGCTCATTCCCACTCACATTCAGGCTCACTGGGATACCTGTCCTAGGGCTCAACTGCTAATAAAACAAAATATATAATTAGTACATACAAATAATGCACACGTGGCAACAACAGGCACACTGAAATGATCGGGAATAACAAAAACCATATGCACGTATAGTTAAATTGTATTTTATTGTTTTGCGAAGTATTCTCCGTTCAACTTAATGCACTTTTCCATTCGTAAAAAACGATCATTAGAACAGTAATTCCAGTCGGAAGTTGTTGTTGACAAAATGGCTGATTTGTACGCTTCCACAGTTGTTTCGGGGTCCTCAAACCGTGTACCGCGTAATAAACCATTCATTCTAGGGAATGTAAAGAAATCGTTGTGGCTTAGGTCAGAATTTTACGGAGGATGGCTCATCAGCTTAACGTTTTCCTGCTTCAAAAATCATTTTTTTTTCCAAGCCGTATAGGAGCTCGCATTATCGTGATGTAAGATGATGTGACATTTCGGGTTATTTTTCGGTGTTGGGATATCATTTCTGGCAAACAAACCGTGATATACCAATCAGCGGTAATCATTCTGCGTTTCTGTAAAGGAATTGTTGCAACATGCCCCTTTTTCGAGACAAACGTAGCGACCATTTTCTTTGACACGGTGCGGGAGCGAACAACTTTCGTTAGTTTGACCTCGTCTTCGAAGACCTAAACTGCTGACTGATGTTTTTTTTCAAGTTCGTATGAATAAATCCATGATTCGTCACCTGAGACGAAATCATAAACGGCATTTGACTTCCTCCGTCGAAGCGTTGCAGAATATTCCGGCACCAATCTACACGAGCACAATCTACTTTTGCTCTTTTGACAAATTGTGGGGAACCCAGTGGGAAACTGGCTTTCTTACACATAGCTTAATAATACTGACCGAATTGTAGTCATTTCAATACTGATAACAGTCCGAATCTGCTCGTATATCACATGATGGTCATCTAATGTAATAGTTCGCACAGCTGCGATGTTTTCGGGCGTGACCGCAACTCTTGGTCGACCTGCAGAAGAAACAGTACTGAGTGAAACACGACCGTGTCGGAATTCGGCTTACCAGCGGTATATTGTCGTTTGACTCGGTATTTCAACATCATAAGTTCGCTGAGACATTTTTCATGAGATAAGCCGCGCCGAAAATTGTGATAAATTATGGCACGGAAATGTTCACGCGTGAGCTCCATTTCTGTTAACGACGTGTTAACTTTAAACCAACATAGTTTTAGTTTTTAAACATTTTTTTAATTGTTTGAATGTGTTTAAGATTCTAAGAGGCCAGTATTCAAATTCTAAAAAAGGTTTTATTGTAACTCAATCCGAAATATTCTATTCCCGATCATTTCAGTGTGCCCTAACGTTTGTTTACAACCATGCCTTTCTAAATCCCTCGCCAAGCGTAGCCACTATGGCTAATATCCCCCTATGAGGTAATCTGTGGGGGAAGAGCAATGGAACGGTAACGGTAGATTTACAAAATAAACAATGTTGACATCTCTTGTGACCTAATTACGCCCCTTATCGCTGTTGAAATCAGAATTAAATTAAAATATTAATATCCTTAAGCAAATTAGCACCATAGCGAAAAATTTCTCTAACAACCAGAAGCTTATAGTTTGAGACAAACTTGTATTTGAGGAAAACGAAAATGGAATACTAAAATTTATTAAAACGTTTTGCAAAGAAACTGTGGCCGTGACTTAACTTTTGTAAGTTAATATTAAATTGTTAACTCAAAACATGCTTGGCAAATTATTAGAGTAATTCAACGCTCGGCATGAATTAAAAATCGAGCCATGGTAGCTCAGAGATGAGCGCTTGCCGTACAGTACGCGAATAGCCAGTGTTCGACCTCTGCCGTTACCAATCAAAATTTTTATCGTAATTTTATATACCAATTTACCGCGTGGTTAGGTAAACATGATAAGGAAAACCGTCTGAGGAATAGAAATTTCAAGAAAACGTAAGGCCCGTCAACTCGCTTTGGAGCGTGCAATTTAAGAGAATAAATGGCTCTATACCTCTCTCAGAAATGAGAGGAGACCCGCCCCTACCGACTTAAAAAAATTCCCAATTTTCTGATAAAACCGACTATTTAATATGACCATTATTTATGATGATATTTCGTGGAATTATCGTGCATAATTTAAAACAAAAAATGTCCACGTAAAACAGTTTCAAACCATTATTAGTTCGAGGCATTTTAATTCTTATTGTGAAAACATGTTACATTTCCATAATATATGTAACTGTAAACATCAGTTCCAAAATGCTTACTTGATAAAACAGTTATGGACTTTTAATTGTTTGTACTAGAAACCGAGCACAAAATGATGTTTCGTTATCTTTAGTATAAACCGAACCCAATAAGTGCTCCTAGTCGTTAAGCTTAGTTGTTTCCCTTTATATAAGCGTTTATAACTACTTTTACATGATACCTATTACATAAAAACATCAACTAAATATTCATAATTGTTGCGCCCGTAAGAATATAAATAGCAAAATTTGGTAATGAAAGTACAGGAAGTACATAATATCTCACAGAAATAATAAGAGCAGTTGCTTCAATCGATGATATAGACCAAATTGATGAGATTGAGATATAGTAGATTGTTTAAAATTTGGTTTAGTCTAATTATAGCTTGTGTTTATTTTCTACGACTTCAGTTAAAACCAGATACGTTTATTTTAACTAAAATATGAAACGTACTACATTTCGCAAGTAAATAATAGTTGGTAATTATATAAACATATTTCACAGATTGTGTAAGAGAATATTCAAAAAAGACCTTTCAACACGAGGTAAACAGAATTTTAAGATGGACAAATAAGACCAGTTAACGGTTCGGTCTTCCGCACTTTTTAATTTCCTGCAAAATTTATAATTAAAACGCCTTTTTTTCTTCAAATAGCTCTACCAAAGCTCTACCTTAATGGCCAATATATTATTAAACGTTATCAACATTGCATGATGTCTCTGTGATTAGCAAAGAATTTTCAAACTTTTGGAAGCGGTTTTCTCAAATTAGCAAAATTGACAGATAACTCGTTTTTCTACCAGTTCTAATACTAATTTAACCCTCGATACGGCATAATGTTTATTCGCGATATTTGATTCCTATCATAGGCCCCATTGAATATTGATTGGTATATTGATTGAATCGTATGGAAAAGCGAAATGTTTTTGAATATTGATGCTAATCAGTCATTCATCATTATTATCGTCATAATCATCACAGCCAATTAATAGAGCCAAAAAAGTCTACCGATTAACATAGCCCTCCCTCGTGGGATTTTCACTATATTTGCCACGCATGGTAAATGTCTCTAACGAAGTTTATCTTAAGCTATTATTGGGAAGATCCTCTGTCGAATTGAACGACACCCACGGCAAGATATTACGGGATTTCCTTGCATTGTTCCCATTCTCATTAATGTATTATTATAGATTTAGTTACAGGTAACCGTATAGTGGCGATGTAACAGCATCTACTACCCCCATCATCCCGTGATTGTCGTAAGAGGAGACAGGGGTAACAAATCAGGAAATGGGCAGTTGCGTCTTTCTAATAACGACAAAAATAAAAAACGGCGGTTTCCAACCCGCTTATTAAGCGTGACAACTATGGTTAATATCCATCCTATATGGCTATCTATGGGGAGAAGCCTACGGTGGACATTTAATGGGCCGTATCCGTAACGATAACGGTAACGGTATTCCAAAATATTATAGCAAACCCCTGTATACAGTTTTGCTTAATGAAATTTTACAACTTGTTTATTAACAAAGACATTAAACATTTTCTGGGATTTCATTGTATTAGCATATGCTTGTACATTGCCACATAAATTTATTACCTATTACGTGGAGTACAATAACTGGCACTACAAGCCTGTGTTTATTCCTAACATTTAAAGTAACGAGAATTTGCCTTAGAGTTTTAGTCGGTACGATTACATTATAACGCACCCTTGTCTAGACCAGTATGAGGAGGTATTTTTTCATGAGAAAAGGTCATATTCAAGCACGGCCTCGCAATAAAACTGTGCAGAAGATTTTATAGTGTAAACGCTAACACGAAGCAAACATTAGTTCCTAGTAATACCAGGTTTTGCGATTAGATTTACGTTAAAACACATTATGTTTAACAACAACCATTACTCTATAAGAGAATTGTGCTTTTTCATAAAAATATATTCTGGTTGGGGTTCTAATTCGATATCGGGCCTTCTTTAGAGAATCAGAGAACAATTTAATCCTGAATATTATGATAAATTATATAATATTTTAATAATAATGTTATACGGCTATATTTATTACTTATTTCATTTTTAAATATTAGTGGTATTAATGGAAGAGCAACATGACATATACTTATTATACTGAAATCGGTTAAATATCATAACGACTAGAAGCGTGGATTCAAAATATCGCATTTGCTGCAAATGACGCTTTAAAGTTCTGTGGGAAAAGGAATACGAGTATTTGTAAATGTTTTTACCTTGTACCTTTCCTTTTTTCTGGTGATTATTATTTTATGACTTTTAAGTGGCGTTGGAATTACAACAATTATAAATAATGTTTCGTTTACACAAAATTTATTTTAATGCTGGCTGATTACAGTTACTAGTTAAAATTTAAATTTGCAAAAAAAATATTTTCAACGTGAATGCCTAAGTTAGATCCAGAAAAATATCAAGAGTATGGGTTCTTAACCTGAACACCCACATATTTTAACAGGGGTAGTATTAAATTTACTAAGCTGTATCTGCTTTTCTAGATGACGCAGTGATCAAATCACTCTGTCCTGGTTCATGATACTTGAGCTCAATTTGCAGCCACGCTATTGTTCAACAATGAAGAACCAATTAGTTTTCGAGTTTAATTGAGCTATTGTTGTTCCCGACTCTACATTTTGACCTATCTTGGATCATATCACAAGTGAGATACAAATTACATTATAGAACAGTTGTTTTCTTTGCACTGTTAAAGGAAAAACTATTTTCGCACCATAGATGTGGAAAATATCAAATAATTTCTCACAAGACTCTTCTAATATGGATTTAAGCCACCTGCTACATGTGTTTAAAGCAGTTTCTTTTCGTTAGTAACTTTACAAACTAAATCTGGGTACCAACTAAACGTACATTCAGTATCTCTATTTAAGATGTATGTAGTCAAATTAGGCACCGTGTTTTGGGGCAATTTATGTCAATATTAGCAGCACAAATGAGTCGGCTCGATCGAAGGATCACACTGGCACTTAATTCTAGCGAAAAATAGCGACGTACATATATGATAACTAACGTGATTTTACCATTTCACAAGTAATGAGCTTGTGAACACATTGGGAAGATTTCTAAATTTTACATTATTCTAAAAAAATACGGATGGAAAGATTCTCGAGTGGCAGCCTCGTACAGGTAGAAGCGGAGTGTAGGGCGGAATGAACGGATGTAATGGTGATGATGAAATTTATTTAACAAATTATATACAATACAGAGGATATATTACGTTACAACATAAGCTTAACGAAAACTTTACCGTGCACCACAAGCCGCCGACATTAAAAATTTGACATATGAGCTACACCTTAACAAAATATGTATAGCGCAACACTACTAAACAGCAATTGGCATAGTCAACATGCGGTAAATCGGCGATACATACTCGTAGTTACCCAATAGTGCACTAAAAAGGTGTGAGTCTTGCCACCGCCCACTTCGCCGCGTCAAAACCCGGTAGTTCCTGGGTTTTGGTGCCATCAATTAGTTAGTTACCTATACCCCCATTACACTACCCTGAATCAGGCTACCTACGCCCTGATTCAGGGTGGTGTAATATGAGAAAGGGAGTAAGGGTCCCTAATTAGGACGTCAAAGTGGACCCGGTCTGCAGTGCCCTTCTACCGTGCAGTGTAATAACACTAAGAGAGTTAGGGCACTTATTCGATTCGCGAAGAGGGATGCAAACGATACATCAATTCTTTCAAACATCGATATATTCTTCATGAGCTGTTTTATGAACGACGTTTTGCCGTCAATGGTTACGAAATAACCAACTATTCGAAGGTATAAAATTCCGTATGTTAAAAACTGCGAACGATGATTATCACGAATTTTATGATGCCAAAAAATATGTATTCGAAATAAAATACGTCTAAATTAGATAACGTCAAAATTTTTAAAGTTAGAAGGTTTACGAGTGTTTAGCAGAAATATCTCGAAAATTTTAATTACGAATCAACAAACAGGCGAATGGTCTTTCAGCCGAAAATAAATATACTTGAACTTCAGAAGTACAATTGTCTTCTATCGGTAATTCCATTTTCGATATAATATTGTAGTTATTTTTATTGTGGTAATAAGGATAAGCTTACAAATATTGAAAATGGATTGAAATTGTTGTATTCATTTTCTTATTAATACTTATATTGTTTGAGCTTTAACTTAATGAATAGTGTTTCAAGCCATAATTGATGCCCCTAGCGACATCTAGTGTCAGGAAACAGAGCGAGGAGAGCTTTCTAGAAAATTTCATACCCGAACTTTCCACCACAGCGCCATCTAGTATCTAATAGAGGAATTAAACTTTCTAGAAAAGTCCACACCCGAATTTTCTACATCTAGTTGGCCGGGACCGGTATTTGCTGGAACATTCTGGATGTTTCGGTGGAAAAGGCCTATACGAATAAGGCCATTCGGGGCCGCCACCGGAACAGTATTAAATTAGCGATACAAGCGAAGCTTCAGATTGAAATAAATTAATTATTAGTGTGTATTAGTTTTAATTGGTGTTCGGTAATTAAAGTGTCAATTTTGGTAATTCAATCCGCAGTTTTTATTGCCACGAACCTTAAGCTCGTAACAATTGGTGTCAGAAGTTGGATAAAATCATGCCGATTTAACCTAAGGAGGAAACGCAGGGTTTACGTACCCGAAGTCAACGCCAGCAGGAGACGGACCAGAGACGATTCAGTAGTGCAGCGCCACAGACGTTGGAGGGCCAGCCGCCGGCCACGGAGGCCGGCTCATCAGTAGCTCCTACATCTGCAACACCTGATTTGGGTGCTCTGATGATGATGTTGCAGGAGCAGGCTCGCCGATAGCAGGAACAGGCCCGTTGGTTGAAAGAGCGGCAGGAGGAACAGGCCCGCCGATAGGAGGAACAGGCCTGTCGTTTGGAAAAGCAGCTCAAACACGATAATGAAGAGCAGATGCTACTCATAAAGGATATTCACGCTACCTTTGGGAAAGAGATAAGGGAGGTGAAGGATAACTGTTACGGCCGTCGGTTGCCCCGTTAAAAGTTATTTCGCACTATATTAAAATACTACACAAGCCACCCGTCGGCGCCAATTAATGGCAATCGAAGTTACAGTAATCACTCAAACCCAAAGAAAAAGCCTCTTTGTCACGTATATTAACGAAATAACATCACAATGGAGGCCGTCTTGAAGCGACGTAGCAATTTCATTTAATTTTTCGGCGTCTTCCCGACCGGCCGGCGCACACAAATGATTATTCCAGACTGGCTGCCAGCACCGCAAGTGCAAGCTAATCCATCCCCGCGCAACCCGCCATCAACCCGCTCGAGACTAGCGTTACTAACGAGCGTAAACAATAACGTTGCTCAACATGACAACCGCGTGTCGGAAGCTGAAACCCGAATCGACCAAGTAAATAATCGGGTTGACAACGTAATGGCTGATATGAAGAAATCACTGGACGAACTCAAACTTGGGGATGGAACTACAACACCTGTAGTAGCTACTACACCTTCGCTACGTGGGTTCAAAGTGCCGCCGGTCGACGGGACTTCTTCCTGGTCGGCTTACGAAATCCAGTTTAAAGCTGTTATGAAGGCGAACGGCTGGAACAAAAGTCAGGCTATGACCGCTCTCACACTAGGCCTGCGCGACCGGGCCTTAACTGTTCTGCAAGCTCTCGGTGAGGAAGTGACTTTTGAGCAGCTCCTTGAGTCATTGGAGGCAAGATATGGCGACAGTCACCTGGAACACCTCTTTCGTGCGCAGCTTAAAGATCGCGTGCAACGCATCAACAAAAACCTGCAACAGTGGGCTCTTGAGGTGAAGAAGCTGGTGCGAAAAGCATACCGGTCAGACATTCATCGACGCCATCTGCGACCATGAAATCAGAGCTGCTGTGGGGCTCGAGCACCACGAGACGCTTAAGGACGCCTTAGCCCACGCACCGGAGGTGAAAGCCGTGAAGCAGGACCATCGTTCCAATACCTTCAGGGAGATTGCAGCAGCTACAGTTCGCGACCGCAATAAAGGATACAGCCCCATGTGCTATGGCTGTGGTGAAAGGGGCTATCTTCAATCCAGCTACCCTATGTGAACCGTTGAAATGGAAGGTGAACGATCTTGGGAGGGTGGTGCAACCAACAGCACTGTCCAGCAGCAGGAGAGAAACGAGTAAAGACCAGAACTGCGGGGCGGGTGCTGGCTGATTTTAAAAGAGCCTCAGGGATCTCGATTTCACAAACCTATAATGGAAACAGTCTAAGTACCAAAGGCGAGGTCAACGGAATGCCGTGTAAACTGATCATAGACACTGGAGCCTCTTGCACGGTTGTTAGTTCCCAACTTATAAGTCAGTTCCTTGGTTCCCAGCTTATAAGTCAGTTCCTTGGGAACTCCGCATACAACCGAGAACGCATTAACTTGGTAACAGCCACCGGTCAGCGTATACCCGTCCGTGGAAAGAAAGAGATTGAGTTGAAGCCAGGCAACATGATCTACCTGCGTAATGTCATGGTGGCTGATATAATGACGACTGCATACTGGGCCTACACTACATGAGGAAGAATTGTTGTGAGATTAACGTTAAGCAAGGTGTTTTGAAATGTGGACAAGGGGAATTTTCCGTGGAAGGGGCGTTACCAAGGAACGTGTACAGTCTTAAGAAGATTGTTCTTCCGCAGAGATCAGAACTGATTGTGCCGGTTAGTCTTCGTTGGAATCCTGGGTATACTCATCGTTGTGTACTCGTGAAAAGGTTAGACAATGACCTTATGGCTCATGTGGCTGGAAAGTGGCTCGAACCATGGTCAGAACCACTAACATCTTAGGAGTACGTGTGCTGAACCTTTGTGACCAGGAACAGATTATAGAAAAATGCACACTGGTTGGTACTTGTAAGGAAGTGGATTGGTTGCGTCGGTGCTAATATCTCGAACTGGGACTCCCAGAAAGGATGCACAAACGAGAGTGACAACACTTAGAAGACTATCATAGCGTTCTCTCCCCGAACGAAATGGTCAAGGCGAAATAATTGTTACTCTAGTATGCCGATGTATTCTCATCAAACGATTCTGACATAGGAAAGACTGGCTTTGTTCAACACAAAATAAACACAGGAGAAGAATCGCCTATCCATCAGTGGCCAAGAAGATTACCGGTAGCACGTGAAAAGGAAGTGGAATCCATGATTGAGGGAATGGTGGTGGTGGTGCTATTGAATCTTCATCTAGTCCACAGTGTTCACTCGTGGTGCCGGTAAAGAAGAAGAATGGCAGCATGAGGTTTTGTGTTGACTACCGCCGTCTGAACGACGTTACAAAGAAGGGCAGCTATCACTTGCCAAGAATTGATGACACGCTGGACACCCTTACAGGAGTAAAGTGGTTTAGCACGCTGAATCTAAAAAGTGGCTACTAGCAAGTTGAAATTGACCCTAAGGGCGAGGAGAAAACTGCGTTCGCGACGGGAAAGTGTCTGTGGCAATTTAAAGTAATGCAGTTTGGATCGTGCAATGGTCCAGCAACGTTTGAAAGGTTGATGGAACTTGTACTTACCGGGCTAATTGGCGACGCCTGTCTGGTCCACTCGAATGACATCATCATCGTAGGTCGTACGTTTGAGGAACACCTTCAAAACCTGGAATGCGTGTTCATGAAGATTCAGAATGCCAACCTCAAGTTGAGTCCGAATAAAAGTTCACTATTCAAACGGCAAGTTAACTTTTTGGGGTATGTAGTATCGGAAGAAGGTATCAAGGATGGCACGGATCCAGGGAAAATCGCCACTGTCAAGGATTGGCTGGTTTCAAAATATAAGACGCAAGTTAGAGCATTTTTAGTTTTGTGCTCTTATTATCTGCGATTTGTGAAGAACTTTGCAGATATAGCCAAACCTCTGCACAAGCTAACCGAGGAAAAGCAACATTTCTGCTGGGACGAAAGTTGCGATATCGCATTGCGGGAGCTCAAGGACCGTCTTTGCAAAACACCTACATTGGGGTGCCCTGATGCAGGCAAGGAATTTATAGTTGACACAGACGCAAGTGATACAGGACTTCGCGGTGTGTTGTCTCAACGGAACGGTGATCGAGAGATTGTGATAACGTACTTCAGCAAGTCGTTGTCAAAACCGGAAAGGAACTATTGTGTCACAAGACTTGAATTGCTAGCTGTGATGAAGTCATTGCAGCATTTTAGCAAATATCTTCTGGGGCGGAAATTTCACTTACCAACTGACAAAAATCCAGAAGGACAAGTTGCGAGGTGGATTGAACTACTGCAGGAATATGACTTTGTGATCGAACATCGCAGCGGGAAATCTCACGACAACGCAGATGCATTGTCAAGAAGACCTTGTCCTGAAGATTTCAAGCATTGTACCAGGCAAGAGGGTAAGGAAGTGGTATCTGTGAGGGTGCTCAGGACTGACCACCTCAGCAACGAGTCGAAGGACAGATGACAACATGCACAGCAGTAAGATCCGGACATCAAGCCGATTCTGGAATGGCTGAAGGCCGGTGCTCCAAAGCCCAAGTGGAGCGACGTCTGAGCGATGAGTTCGACCACGAAAAGCTATTGGGCCCAATGGGACAGCTTGCTGCTTCAGGAGTGGAGTTCTGTGCCGTAAATGGGAAAATGGTCGGGAAGATTGCTGTCATTTGCAAATGGTTGCCCCTAAAGCTAAAGTACCGGATGTTCTACAGCTGTACCATAATAATTGTTCAGGAGACCAGCTGGGAGTTAAACGAACTCTACTGAAGATTCAAGAACGGTTTTACTGGATCCACTATCGAAACGATGTCAGGGACTGGTGTCTGGTTCTAGTAGTACTAGTAGTACTAATAGTTAGTCTAGTAGTTCTAGAAATGTCCACACTCGAATTTTCTACATCTAGTCGATCGGGACCGGTATTTGCCGGTACATTCTGGATGTTTCAGTGGAAAAGGCCTATATAAGGCCGTTTGGGCCACGACCAGGGCAATATTGAATTAGCGATACAAGCGAAGTTTCGAAGCGAAATAAAGTGAACTAAAGTGTTAAGCGTGATCAATTATTAGTGTGTATTAGTTTTTAATGGTGTTCGGTAATTAAAGTGTCAATTTTTAAAATTTTATCGGCAGTTTTTGCTGTAACAAACCTTAAGCTCGTAACGTTAAGTACAATCTTATAAGTTAATAGTTATTTTGTAGTGGAAATTATTTTATCGGCTTACGGTACTTCGTATTTCGTTACAATCATTTTTCTGAAGTATTGATTTTTATGGATGAACGGTTATTCACCAGTTTGTATTTCGGTATAGTTTTGTATATATA
>DWHP01006001.1:0-11627 GCA_018247895.1 Parnassius honrathi | reverse complement strand
GACATGTGAAGTTCGCCAACACGCATTGGGACAGCGCGGCGGACAATTCCTTGCCCTAAAACCCTCTCAGAAATGAGAGGAGGCCTGTGCCCAGGAGTGGGACATATATAGGCTGTCACTTACACTTTCTCTTTTATAGAATAAGGGTGACAAACGAGCACAGTCCACCTGACGGTAAGTGGATTCTGTGGTCCATATATACATTTACACTCGATTAAGAATCCATAGGTATGCAGATGCGTTGTCACTTATGAGGATTAACTTTTTTGCCTGCATAAAGCTTACAACTGCGCTGAATAAATTAAAGTTTTGATAAATTGGAGTGTTTCAAACCGGTCCTAAATGAAACTATAATATCTAATCCTCTGCGACAGTTCGCTAAAGAAACTTGTTACTGATGAAAATAGAAAGAAAGAAGGAAGAGAAGTTTCTTGTAACTGTGTATAATTTTTCATTTTGCGTAACCAAACACCGGCTCGGTTCTCCGAACTCTCTCTCCTACCAACATTGATTCTTGTGGCTATTGAAATAAAAATAAATTACTCGTTTCATTAAAGCGCCTGAACAGTTATAATTAAATGAAATAAAATCGCAAAATTGGTTATATTATATCATCTCGCCTTGTTCCCTTGCATAGACATTATAACTAGTAAAAAGTCTTTAGATAGACATGAGCGTCAACTATTAATTTGTTAAGTAACATGCTTTAAAAATGGCAATAATTATGCATTGATCGCATTTTTTAAATGCTTGAGAATGCGCTGTTATACTCACCAATAAATAATTACATAATTGTCATTATGTAAGAGGCCCTTTACGCTAAGCCATGCAATTCGTTTCGAGCAATCGTCCAGCGGTGCGTGAAAGTGCTTACGTAAGTAAAGGGCCGCACCACTCTCGTTGCTTACCTTCTGTCTTGTGGCGTTTTTTAACATTTGATCTAACCAAACAGTTGATATAAAAGACTGTCTTTAGATCGAACCGGCTCTTTTTTGCCAAAGAATCCGTTTGGATAGGTACCACAAACTTAGCTATTCCTGACGTGCGTTAACTGTTGTGTTTCTGTGTGAAAAGTAAAAAGAACCGTTGTAATTGTAAACTGTGACACATTGCATCTTGCTCCTGATCGGCAGAGGTCCAGACGCTGCAGTGACCACTTGCCATCAAGTGGCCGTAAATTCGTTTGTCACTTTAAAAATAAATTAATGTTGAAAGTATTATATTATGTAAGCTTTAATATAACCATTAGATGGAGTGACAATCTGGTAAGAGATGCCGGAAGTCGATGGTTGCAAGTAGCTCAGGAACGTGCTATTCCTTGGAGGAGGCCGATTATTCCTAAGGAGAGACTATTTCAGCATTGACCTTGTAATGATGATGATGATGATTTAATTTAAGCACTAATATAACCGAAACGCTACGCTGCGTTTTATTTAAGTATATTTTGTATACCTTTGTTAGCATAACTAAACTGCTGTAATTATGCAATGTATGCAACATTTATGCTAATATTCGACCATAATTTATCTTAATTTAATCGAACAATATTAAAAAATATCATAACCGCATCCGTTGCTTACGAACCCGTTCCTTGTTTGCTGGCCGCCGAGAGAAAGTTTCTTAGTACAAGCTATTTATCCAGTCGACAATCTACCTTTACTTGCCTTGGTCCACGCTTAGGACAGGGAATTCCTTTCGAGCCTAAACAGGCACAGGGCGTGGTTGATGGCAACATCTCGCCGAGGAGTGACACTACCGTGTTTGAAAATTATATGTAAGATGAACACGAACCGCACTTTCGTTGCAGTGTGTCTTTTTATATAAAATAATGGTAACAAACGAGCAACAGTCCATCTAATGGCAATTGGATGCTGTGGGCCATAGACATCTACATCTATTCTCAATTAAGAGTCAAAATGCAGATGCGTTGTCACCCCTGAGGATTAATATAAAATATCTCGTTTCCAGTATAAAAAGTTTTTATTCCTAATTGAGGATGGATGTTGATTTCTATGGGTCACAGCATCCACTTACCATCAGGTGGGTCGCTTGTCATCCTGTTACTATAAAAAAGGTGTGTGATCCGAGGGCGCGCTCGGATGTCGGCGTCGGTAGTTTCTCGCGCTGCTTCACCGGTCCTGGGAAATCAAGCTTTTTGTGCACATCTTGTCTTTGTTTAATTTTTAAATCGAGCCTCCTTGGCTTCCTTTTACAAAACCTGTCTTATCAACACCTCGTTTTGAAATCTCGTTAAGCTGTCTCCGAAATTTTTATCTGAATAAACTTCTCGTGGTCTCAGGACTGTCTGGTTTTGTACTTGTGGTTTGAGGACAAGTTTCACGTTGCATATTTAATACTGCCTGTTCACTACTCGTTTATGTGGTTTGCGTTGTTTTATTTCTGGTGACCATTTAACTTTTTTTACTATTTGTATTGATTATTTCTTTTCGTAAATTATTATTTAGAATTTCAAAGTTATAAAAAGCAATTATGTCTTACACGGATCACTGTCGTGATAAATGAATTATTCTCGTTTCGTATCAATGCGATACTGATCTTGATGTCACATTCGCCAATAAAACTGCGATTGCCACGACCTTGGCACCGAAAGCGTCGCTTACACCTTCGAGGTGGTCAGAGCTGTGTTAGTCACCAACCGTGAAAAGCTCTCATGGGTTCAACGGCCATAAATCGTCCTCCAATTCCATACAGTATAGGAAGTGAAGCTTATTTATAGTGTGGGGCCGCCGAGTGGCGCGCGCGCCGCTCTGTCAGTGCTGCTCGAGCGTTCGCCGCGGACACACGCACGCGATTCGCAAGTGTTAGTGATCCTACTGAAATCGCCCCGATAACTGCTCGTACAAGTGATCGATAAACGTGCGGCCGATCCGTGCCGAATCGATTCCCCGCGTCCCCGCGATACACCCAGAGTGCATTAAGAAGGGATCCTGTTAAGTGTTTAGTGCCGATTTCGAGATGAGGCCCAAGGACGAGACGGACACGAAGGTCCAGACAGGGACTTTCATACTGTCCGAAAAGATCGACGATACCAAGGCGAAGAAGAGTGAGAAGGAATTGAAGAAGGAGATGAAGAGGCTTGAGAAAGAGAAGCAGGAGAGAGAGAAAAAAGAGAAGAAGGCTCGGGAAAAGGAGAAGGAGCGCGAGAAACAATCAAAGAAAGGTTCGCAGTTTTTAAAATTATAGTAGATACTAAAAATGTTTGAAGATACAGTTCCTGTGCTATAACGCGTCATCATCATCGCAATAAACTTGTTATTGTTTAATGTTCTCACAGCTATTGTCGTCGTGGTTACGTCATCACGTCATCAACATCCCGACCTTGTCGAGCGTTTCTCACCAATTCTGCGGCGATTACAGCGTTATCGCGCGCACTTAGATAACTGACTTTCGTTATAATTTACTTTTCTTTATTGGTCCGACTTGTGTTGTCGCACATATTTGGTGGTTATAGTACGCGATAAAATAAATTAACCTTGCGAATCAACTCGGGACTGGTTTTAAACAATCGTCGTTCCGAATTTAAAGCAAGTTAGCCGACGCACACGAGTTAATCCATTTGGATTGTAGAAACGTAGAAGCCAGCGTGTTTGTTTTGAGTGCATTGTTGCGCGTTGCCTATGGGTTTATTGCTGCAGCCGACTGCCGCTTTTGATTTAAAGTTCCAGTCTTGTGAATTGAAATACGTTTTTGATATATTCTATATTACTTATTCTTGGTCTAGATAATTCTTTACGGTTAAGAAAAGAGAGGTGGTTACAAAACTAGTGATAATTTTTTTCTCCTATATCTGAGGTGTTTTGGGTCTCTGATAGGAAATAAAGAATGAAAACGCTTATTTCGCCACAAAAGCACAACGCCATATTGTACATAATATTTTCTTATTTTGAACGCTACTAATAATAAAGTAATCGAAAGGGGGTCTTACTTAGTATTTGGCGCGGCGGACCACAGTCGCTGTTTCACAATGTGGCCCGTTACGCCTCTTTCGAGTAGGTCGAGCGGTGGTCTATCTTGATAAATTTAAAATAAAACCTAAAAGCTAAATTAAAAAAGCAACAAACACGAGACTAGACCAGGCTCTACATAATTTGTGCTCTAATTGTTAAGTTTAAAATCAAACAACAATAAAAGATGACATATCAGTTACAGTTATAATTGCGTTACATGCAAAGTTGCATGTACATGATAACACTATTTTGTATCTAATATATACGTACGTGGTAGTATACGTGTACGTGGTAGAGCCACGCTGCCACGCATTATATCTGCAGCTACGAGCTGTGCTCAACCGGTGAAGCACCACGCTCGCACAGACAACTCAATGCTAAGCCACTGCGCTACGGAGCCGCATGAATCTATAGTAAATACATTTAAGACGAGATTGACCCATAGTTAAGTTAGCTACAGCCTATATATATATATAAGTCTTACTCCTAGGTACAGGCCTCCGCTGATTTCTGAGAGGGTTTTAGTGCAAGGAAATGTCCGCCGCGCTGCCCCAATGCGTGTTGGCGAACTTCACATGTCTTAGAAATATTTTTTCTTATTTCTCAAACATGCAGCTTTCCTCACGATGTTTTCCTTCACCGCAGAGCCGTGGTAACTCGGATGGTTAGCGCCTGCTGTATAGATTGACCCATGCTACAATATAATATGACTGCAGTACGAATGGGTCTTGTCGACCGGGAAAAATCCAAGTTCGCATAGAATACGACTGTAAAGTTCACAAGTTTCACTCACAGTGTAAAGAATCGGACACTCTTGTTAATGGTATTCCAACTTAGTCCTCAGGAATAACGACGTATACGTTCTCTGAAGAAAAATGTAAGCCAGGTCATTAAGGCACCGTTGTTGATTAACAGAAATTTATGCAAAAAATACATTTGAATTGATCAATTTAAACATATTTTCCGTTTAGCCCGTTTTCAGTCTAATTTTATTCAGACCGCGTGTCGTTTACCTTTGTATTCTCAGAAATTAAATTCGTCAAATGTCGGAATGTATGAGCTTCGGCCCTGTTCTGGCAGCCGCCTCGCTCTCGTGGGACATTTCTCTCGATGTGAAATGTTGGAGCGATTCTTGGTAATCATTTTCGGCCGCTATTCGCTGCAATCGCTATATAATTTATTATGTCCGCAAATGTGCGATTTACTCAGTAATAAGGTAATCAGATAAGTTATCTCATGTACAAATGCTATAAAAGAATGATATTTCAAACGCCATAGGATTTTATTCTTCTGTAGTTTTTTTTAACGATAAATCCTTGTTGGTTAGATGCACACACGCCCACGGAAGATGGTATGTCTTGTGTCTAAGGTACATTGTATTGTCTACAATGGAAATCATTTTAATGTTTGAAACGAATTCATAACTTTGCCACATGTTAATCATTGTCTATGACTAGGTTTTTTATATTTTCTCACATGCGTTCTATTAAAAGATGACGGTGAAATATCACAGTTCCGCTTATCCTGTAAACTGTAGTAATTCATACATAAACATTTAATTTTCCATTTCACCTTTTGATTTGCAGATAATATCGTAACGTAATACGCTTTTAATCACCCTTTTTGTAACGATAAATATGTAGTCTCACTCATCATTGAACTAGTTTAGATGATGAAAAAAATAGTTTCAATTAATATTCTAATTTGTTTTTTGAGTCTAATTTTCATCTGGACACTTAAATTATGTGCCTTAAAATTTTTACTTAATTTTAGTGACATCGTGTTCATCCCTTTTAGTTATTCCTACATTTATACGCACACTTATCCTCGTAGCTTATTATACGGCTGTTCCACAGTCTGTGGGGTGTGAGCTCCCCCTCACGGTGAGCGCATGGCTTTCGACAGCTGATCCGGTTGCCATTTTATTGCTAGTGATGTCGCTTGCAGTGAATCCTCTTTCTTTTTTTTTAATTTGAATTAAGTTTTGAGATGTCTGTAATAATTTCCACAAGAGATAAGACCGCCCATTACTATCTGTTGACATTTTTGTATTTTGCAATAAAGAATTGTCTGTCCAACTTTATGTTTATAATTTCAGTAAAACGTCTTTATCTATACAAGATTCCTTCCCTTTGGATGGTGGGGTGTAAAAATTACTTTTAATAAAAAATGACATTAATGTTATTATTGCACGTAAAATTATATCGAGTTAAATTAATTATTTGAATATCACAAATGTATAACGTGTGTTTGCGACACTTTCTTTCTTTATGTCGCTCCTTGCCGTACTCGTGATTGTTATTATCTACAAAACGAATGTCGAGGCACGAGCTGCACGAGCTTGTTCGCATGAGGGCCAGCTGCCAGCTCGACTGTCTATTTAGTTTTCGCTATAAATACATTTAAGTTGTCTTAATATTATTTCTTATGTTTACGCGAATACTACACATGGAGTAAAACTAATTTTACGCATTTTATCGCGTTAACTCTCTCGTCATCAAGACGTCCAACAGTTCTCTATCGACCAAGGGTGCTGTAAAGTGCGTCGCGAATCGCTAAGTCGCGAATTAAAAAGCTTAAAAGTAAATGGGATTAAACCCGTGAAATTACATTTAGGTTGTGTTAAATATGTATTTTTCTTTTGAGTATTTTGAAGTTGGAAATGCTCTTAAGGTTCGATAAGAAACCAAACTGAAACGATAATGGGGCTGAAGGTAAAAGTTAGGCTTTTGTAATCCTCTCGCCTTTGCATTAATGAGGTCGTGTTGCACCGGCTGTAATCTGTGTATATTAATTATTAACTGCAAGCTGGGACTAGTCTCAGCCCCAGAACATGACATAACGTTAATGTTCTTCAACTGTAATCCCCTCTATAATGCCTTAGCGGTGCCTAGCGGTAGAACAGTGTAGGTTTTTAGTACATTGAAAGCAAAATTGAATTAAAAAAAGTTAAGCTGCTGTTAAAGAGGGTGCGAGCTAATTGTTAAGTGTTAGTGTTGCTATTTTAAACATCGACCTCGATCGTTATCAGTCGAGGTATAGAACTCTAAACGTGTTCTGTCGAAGTAACGACTTAAATCATTAATACGAAATGTAATTAACACTAATAATGAACAGTTCTTTATTCAATGTACTAAGTGAATGATAGGAATTTTAAACGAATCTTTATTCAGTTATCATATCGATGGTTAGTCATATACTCATATATACATCACGCAAACAAGGACTTATCGGCTTAGTTCAAATAAGGTCAAGAAAAGGTTGAAGCATTTTTTAAATAAGAATCAGCGGCTACCAATCTAGTGCCAGAAAGCAATTAAATTGTTAATATTTAATGTTATAATTTACTATTGCAATTGCTTTCGAATTTCGAATCAGATTTTGAATAGTAATCATTACATTTTTCCAATAATGCCGGCGGCGATGGAACTCAGTTTGGTCGCGTTTTGTGGAATTATAAAACGAGTGCTTATTGCCTGAGCTACGATGGCTTTAGAGCCTTGCTCTAACTAAAACTAACTTAGATTCGTTATCGATAGTATTCCAACGATCCCGACCCTAGTGCTGCGCAACAAGCGCTCCAATGATTTGCTGTTACAGCCAATAGTTCTAGATTGTAATCGGCTTGCCGTTGGTTTCCTGCTTCGTCAGTTGCTGGCTGCGGTCCTGCTTCCGTAATCACCTAGTTACCAGACGCCTGTTTAGAGTATTTGGTTCAACCATGGGGAAGTTATTGCCTTAAAACTTAATATCTAATTTTATTTTAACAACATATAAACTAAAATTTGTTTTCCTTTGTTCAGTATAATATATTGGACGTGTTTGGTGGTGTAAGAATATCCACCACCACGGGGCGCCCGTGGGTGTGGTAAAAGGCGATAGAGGGAAACGGATCCATGAGATGGGCAGCTGCGTCTTCATGATAACAACTCAAAGTTTTTAAAAAAAACTGCGGTTTAAAACTCGCCTACCAAGCGTGTCAACTATGGCGCAATCCCCCTGTGAGACACTGTCGGGGAGGTCTGAGCTCAGCAGTGGACCTTTATAGGTTCTAATGAATTGATGAAATATTTAAAAATTGTTATTTGTTTTTCATCTTAATCGTTTCTATATTGTTTATCCGAATGCTATGAAACTTTGATTTGGCTGTAGTGTGCGCGCCCGCGAAAATCAAGAAGAAAGAAAATCGTTTCTTTATTCGCTTGTTCGTCTTTTTTATAGCATAAGATTGATAATCAAAACGCAAATGCTTCGTCACCCCCGAGGAATAAGATGGAATGCCTCGTTTCCAGTAAAAAGTCTCCAGTACTCTACAAGCATGATACCAAACAAAAGCACTAAGCTGGTGCCGTTACAGCCTAGTAAAGTTCATTGCTGAACATTACCTCCCACGCCCCCCAAATATTGTTTATTTGCCATAGTTGGCACGCTTGTCGATCGCAGTTTTTATCTTTAGTCGTTATTGGAAACACGCTGCGGCCCAGCTCCTGGTTTCGTCTCCCTCTGTCGCTTCTTACGACTGCTACGGGTACGGGGTGGTGGATACTTTTACACTGTCACTACACTACTTGAATTGTAATTACGTTTAGGTCAGATTTCTAATTACTACTTATAGCTATTACCGGCGACAGCCGTACTTTTTTGTTCCGTTACCTTTCTAGCGAATCATTCCGTCACTGAAATCGATTAAGTATCGAGAGCGCGCCTCCGATCGTTCTTTTATCGAGCTCTGGATGTTTATTTTGCGATGCAATTAATGCTCTACCCGCTTTCTACTCTGTGCCACTTTATACTTAGTTTTAGAATTAGGACGTACTGAAATTAACACGGTTCCGTACCAGAAAGTATTTTATTTGGAAACGTGATTCGTACTTTTTTATTCTTACTAGCGACCCGCCCCGTCTTCGCCTATGTGGTAACACATTATGGGAGACTTTAAAAAACTGTAATTGTCAACAGTCTGCGATGTCGAGTTAAAATCTATGTTTACTTTATCCTAATAATATAAATTACCAGAAATAAATAACATCACAACAGCCTGGATAGCATCTATTAATGTTGTGTTAATGAGATTTAAAATAATTATATATACTTATATATCAATTTTTATTTTATTTTCAAAAAAGTTTTACTGATAAAATATAGCTCCGTTTAAGCATTCCGAAGATCATCCCGAACTGATAGACAAACAGACAAACATATTTAACATGGTTATTTTTTTCTTATGAGCGTACAAATGAGACACCCCCTCGCCCGCCCCCCGATCTTAATAGAAGACAGTTATTTCAATATCACAGACAGACACTTCAACTTTATTTATATATATGTATAGAATAGTATTTGCAATTTAATTGTAGTATTTATTGCTCAATAGAACTGCATCGGCAGTAATTTGCGCTATCTTTGCCTTCGTACCATTTTTTATTTTTAACAAGCCATAGCTCGAACGGTATCGTCAGTACCTATATGAATGTAATGGAAATGTATAATTACTTTTCACCAAATTTTCGATGTTTTATTAATTACAAATTTTGTATAGTACCAAGAACCGAATTACGATACGATAATTTCATGACATGACCTAGTGTCCTCGCTACAATCAACATAACTCGTGATCAATGCGTGTTGTTTTATCATCATCATCAATCATCATTACAGTGATGAGCCTCCTGCATCCATTGACTTCCTGCATATCTTACCAGGCCGTCACTCCATCTAGTAGATGGTCGCCCGACACTTCGCGTACCGGTACGAGGTTGCCACTCAAGAACATTTCTTTACTATTGGTTGTTGGTCATCAAGCTGTACGGCGCGGCGGGCCCACTGCCACCTTAGCTTACTAATCCGTTAGGCTATGTCCATTTGTCTATTTCTATTGCGAATATCCTCATTTCTAACTTTTGTTTTTTTAGTATCATTATGCTTGTGTTATACTAGTATATTATGCAAAAATTATTTGTAGTTAATAACATTAGTATATACTTTTGTGATATACTGTAATCGTATGAAGAAATCATGCAGTTTTGTAATGTTCATGAACATGCCATATAGCGACGACCTATATCTAAGCTACGAGTATTTGTGCCGTTAAATTATCTATTACGTTATCTCGCTGTGTGAAATTTGTCGACGAAACATCAAAGATGTCGTTGAATACAGATTACCCACCACGACGCCGGCAGGTAATATAGAGTAGGCCATTATTTTTAATACTTGGTAGAGCCACGCTGCAATTTAGCATGGTTGGAGCACGAATTGGTTGGCTTGGTCGGAGTTGGCTACCCTCGCACATAATACTGACGTAAAATAAACAATGCTGCCGTGTTTCGTATGGAGTATGTAGAGAATCGGAGATTCCTTTTACTGGTAACGAAGTATTTCATCACACTCTTCAATGTCGACAACGCATCTGCATTCTTAACAAGAGTAGATTTCGGTGTCTATGAACCATTATTATACATCTATAAAAAATGTTCCAAGTATTGTTTGCTAGGTGGAGCAATCCATTGAGGGACGTAAAGCATTTTGCAGGAGGGGGACCTAAGAGGCTGTCTGATATGATTACTCGGATAACTATTTACTCCTTCTCGTAAGAAAATCTTACCGCGGGAAAGGCGTTAAGGTTCTGCTTTTAGAAATATTAAATATACAAAATATTTACAAAAACGATTACTGGTTATTTTGAATTCCTTTTGCTTCTACCAGCACCGTGTTCGGCTTATAATAGCTTATCGTAAATATCTCGATTACGCTCCACCGATGTATAAACTACTGCTGTTTGAACTGATTCACGGAAAACTTCCGCGTTTCTTGGGAAATAGGTCGCCTTGTTTATTTTAAAATAATGGATTTTGATGAATCCGTACATTTTAAAAGCATATCTGTGATTCAGTCAGATTTGTATCGAGGATAATAATTTACCCATGTAAATTGATCTTGAACGTGAAATAATTTTAAATTACGTGTTAATAGTTATTAATAATAGCATGATATTGTACAATTATTTGTTATCCCTAATAAAGAGAAAAAAATAGTTAGGTACTTTAGGTTCTGATTTTCCACGTACTCGCCTATAAATTTAAACATTTGGAGCGAATCTATATTATGTCTGAGAAATAAAAATATTTTGGAAACATTTCACAACGGCTTTATGTCACAGTGCCTTGCGCAAAGAGTTACAGCGTTGAGGGCCGTGCGTTCGAATGCCGCACGGATCAAGTATCTGTATGGCCTACAAATAATTGATCCTGGTTTGGATATTCGTCCTTGTGCAATTTTTGTATGTAAGCCTTCGCGATATATGAAGAAACTTAGTTTGGGAGCAACGTTTAAATATGTAAAAGATAGAACAAAAATGATAACATCTAAAAGCTGCCAACACACATCGGGGTCCCGCGGCGGACTTTTCCTTGCGTTCCTTGCGCCAAACTTCTCTCACAAATAAAAAAAGTCACCGTGCTGTACCTGAAATATTTTTTATTTTACAGATTTCCGCACTATGTTCTTCAGCGCTGTAAAGTAAAGTTAAAGTAAAGTTACATATACAAGCCTATATACGTCCCACTGCTGAGTACAGGCCTCTCCTCATTTCTGAGAGGGTTTTAGGGCAAGCAAGTGTCCGCCGCGCTGCCCCAATGCGTGTTGGCGAACTTCACATGT